>JAJMRT010000407.1:0-21289 GCA_030558065.1 Geotrichum phurueaensis | reverse complement strand
TAATAATAATAATAATAATAATAATAATAATAATAATAATAATAATAATAATAATAATAATAATAATAATAATAATAATAATACAAAAAACACAAGCGTAACGAAAACAAACAAAGACTCCAAAAATAATAATTCATACACAAAGCATCAACCCACTAACAACCCCCTTTGCATAATAGCTTACTAGTAGCATACTACACTGCTGCTGTTAATAGTTGTGCTGTCGTCGCCGCAAACACGACGACTATTTCTTCTTACGACCAAAAAGACCGCGCTTTTGTTTCTTTTCGGGTTTGGGCGCCACGTAGGTTTGAAAAGCGCCATCGCCGCCTTCGCCGCCAGCGGCAGGCACATATGTGTTTTGCGCCGGGCTCGCGGCGGCGTAGGGGTTGATGTCAAAGCGCGGGACAAAGTTAGGGCGGGTGGCCCAGCCAAACCGCGAAGTCTCCATCTGATCACGCAAGCGCTCGTCGCCCGTGCAGGCGTATTCAAACGCGCGGATCGTGTCAAGCGGCCGCTCGTTACCAGGCCGGCTGGGGTTGGAGCGGTCCGGCTGAGAGATGGGGTTGCCGAAAACGTCGCGCGTTTGCATGTCAGGCGAAATGGTGGAGTCGGCGCCGGGGCCAGTGTTAGCCGACATTTGGAAAGGCTCTTCATCACGAATGGCAGTCAGTACGGGGTCCTGGACGTCGTACGAGGAGAGCTTGCGGCCGTGTTTGCTGCTGCTAGAATCAGCGTTCTTATCTTTTTTGCTGAAAAGGCCCATTGTGCTGGTGGCGATGTATGTTTAGTCTGTTGAAAAAAAAAAAAAAGTAGCGAACGGACCGAATATAGATGAACGAAGGTGGTAGAGTTAAAGAGATAGTAGGACAGATGCTCTAGATCTCTATAAATAAATAATGAAAAAAAAAAAGAGTTAATAACGCTCTTGAGGAATATGAAAACGAAATATAAAGATGGAAAAAAAGAAAAGGAAAGAAAAAATAAAAAAATTTATAAATAAAAAAAAATAATTTTTTTTTTTTTGAATAAATAAACAAAAAAATACTTTTGTATCGGTTACTAAGTTTGGTTTCTTTTGTATTTTATTTTTGCTTTTGTTTTTTTTTTTTTAGTATATATGGCTGGTACATGAAGACTAAAAGCAGAATGGCGATCTCATGCTATTTTTTTTTCTTTACGATCACCTTTATAAAAAAGATAGTGACGTTATCGGCGACCCGAATCTGGGGGAAGGAAAGTGAATGATGATGACGACTGAAGGCTTTTACAGGGTCCGGCTTAAGAATTTTTCTACTAAAGGGGCTATGAGCATAGCGAGTCCTGAGCAGTTTAAAAAAAAAAAAAAAAAAAAATTGAATTGGGTTTCTTTCGATCGCGCATGCATGGAGAATATTTCTGAAATTCTCGCCAAAGCTTTTCAAGGGGAAGAGAAGGAGCGCAGTTATTGTCCGCAGCGATGCCTCACACCAAACCCTGGCCTGCCTCCTACACCGTAAGGGCTTTTTAAGCTGATGTGTAGGCCACGACAACCCCCTCGGGTGCAGGGCAACCTCTCTCTCCCCCCTGCGTTTTTGTTGCTGCGGGAGAAGCCTCGGGCCATTGCTGGTCTGAGTGCTGCTCGTTGCATATTTTTATGACTATATCCTGCCAGCGAACAACAAGAACACTTACTACTACTACTACAAGAAGAAACAAAAGAAACCCAGAGATGACATAACCATAAGGAACAAGTCAAATTCTATAAGGTGAAAATTCGGTGTGTGATGCATAGGCAACATGTGGCTTTCTGTCTGTCTGTATATCCTGGATTTCGTACGTTTCCTGTGGTTTGGTTCTCTGTCTTTGTACTAATACTTAAGGGCCAGCCAGAGTCAGTGATGTCAAAAAAAAAATTTTGTCTTGGCTTTTTTAAAATATTTTTTTCTGTCTGGAAACCAACGAGGCTTTGCGTTGTTGGTGGTTGACATTAGCTTGTTGGCATCAGGCACAAGTTGTCACCTCATTGCCCACTACTATCTCAATTTTCACTTTTTTAAATCTCTCTGAAAATTTTTAATATTCATGCCTTGTCTAGGACCGTTCTGACACGATGATAAATCAGCTCTTACAATGGTCTAACATTTGGTTTGTATTTTTTTTTTTTCTATTGTTGCGTTTTGCGACTAGCTATCAGCAGAGTAGACTATATTCACCAACCAGTGCATCCTTGTACTCCTCCTACTGGACCTAGACCTGCTTTTTCTAACCCGTCTACACGCGGTAATGAGACTAATTCTTAAACAAAAAAATCTAGGCTCATCCGAGTCTGGTCGCTATTTATAGCGCGCAACTGTATCTATTGAAGCCAGAATTCAGAAATACTCAAAAATTCACTCATGACTAAAACGGCGATATTTTTTATTTTTTTTTTTTGGTTTTTTTCTAGTACTAAGGCCAAAAGGCTGATCTTAAGTGGACAACAGAATCCTGACTCTGATGGTCTTTTACTGCTCACAATTCGTCCCTGGCTTTAAAAGCGGACGTAATATCTCTTAAAAAAACACCTTCTTCTGCCAAACCCAGCCGTTACAAGAGAAGTGGTTATTTTTTCTTTTTTGTTTTTTTGGTGGATTGCAACTGAGATTAATACTTTTGTTACCTGGGCCACGTAACCCTACAACTGTAAAATTAAATATATTGACACATATATATACAAGAAGATGTCTTTTTTTTAGAACCACTCATATTGCTAAATAAAACAGAGATATTGTCGTTTTGAATCAAGAGCTACTAAAAGCAGCCATCACAAGGATAACATTATCGCTGTGGTTTGTACACATCTAGGTATTTTTTTTTTTTAATTGAAATAAGAAAACTAAAAAAAAAAACTATTTAGTTCTTCTTTTTGTTGATGGAACGCCTATTGTCAATCTCGACTAATAATCTGACAGGTGTTTTTATCTGTTCCAATGCTGTTGTTGATTATTGTCAAGCAACAATGGCGATATTTAAAATGCCGAAAAGGCAGTTGATTTGAGTGCTTTCAGATTAAATTAGCTCTTTGTATTTCATTTTTGTCTGTTTTTTTTTTTTTAAAAAAAAATTCTTTTGTTACACCAATTCTATATATAGTTTATATCTATAAAAGCTCCCAGCATGTGGTAGCTAATACTAGTCATTAACGCTGCTTTGTCAAACTCATGGAGATGAGTGGAAATGCTATTGCTTTCTTCTTTGTACTTGGTTTTACTTGGTTTAAGCTTTTAGCACGTCACGTTTCAACAGTAGTCAAACTATCTACACGTCTAGCCCTTGTAAAGGGTGTTGAAGTGAGGTCATCAAGTTAGATATTGTAATTATGTTGAGCGTAAAAAATCAGTCAAATAGTAGTGTATATTAGATCATAGACATGTGCGTTAAAGAAGAAAATATACAAGATAAAAGAAGACAGAAATTTTTTAGTTATGTAAGGTGGAAAAGTATTTCCTGAGACACACTTTAGTTAAACATTAAAGGTGACACATAGTAACTTTCAACAAAGGGTAAGGACAGTAGCCTGTCTCTTTACATATATATATTAAATTTAAGTCTAATATTGGTTTAAGATGGGTTGGCGGAGACACAACAATATTAGTTCAAAGTAAAGCATTATTTTTTTTCAACGATTATTTCATAAATAGTTAAGATCGTACCCGAAGCAAGAAAAGTTCACGATACCGCAAAACCCACAATTAGTAACACAAAACAATCCAAATTAAACATTACAAACATATTACATGTGAATAAAAACTTTACAAATCAACTTTTTTTTTTTTTTTTTTTGGTTATAACCAACTACTATTAGCACAAACGTGAAAGAAAATGAAAAGTAAAAAAAAAAAAGGGTCTGTGCACTCGCTGATCTTACCCATTGGTGGTGTGGGTGAAAGAGCAGGTAGGCAGGCCAACAAGTTTATACACTGGTGCTGGCGCGAGTCTCTCTATCCCTTTCTAAAAGGACGAGGTCTCAAGCGCCCGCTTCAACAATGTCTGCCGTGGCTGTAGCCGCTATAATCTTCAGTGCTGACAATTTTTTTTTACCCTTGTCCAGTTGGCTGTAGTGTGGTTAGACTTCCTCATTTTTGCAATCTCGCTAAAAGCACATTCGCTACTGGTGGCCTTAAAGAAACTGCACGCCGCCCTGGCTTTGTGCTGGAGACATTACCTCGCAGTAGACAGCCAGCTTAACTGCTGTGGTTTTGCTACTTCTCCCGCTACTGGGCTCATGGTTAGAAACGGCTTCTTCCAATGCCACATCAAGGTCCTCCTGATCGCCCAGTAGAACCAGATCACCATCTTCGTCCTTGACTCGCAAAAATAGTCGGCTCGAGCTGCCTTGACTGTTAAGATCGTCATCATCATTATCTTCCTCGAACTCGCTGGGGTAGCGATTGTGCATGCCGCGATTAACACTGCTCGAGGCACCTGTGTCCAGCTTCTGGCTAATGCGCGTCTTGAATTCGCTGTAGGAAATGCCGCGATGCACCATGGTCACACGCGTCTCCTTGGCAAAATGGATCTTAACCTTGATGGCGGGGCCAACCTCACTACCGGGTTGTTCGATGGGCGGCGACGGAAGCGATGTATTGTGTTGGTTGAGCCCATTGGCCGGGCCATTGACAGTCGGTGGCGTCGTAATATGTAGAGGCGGTGTCCTGCGTATATCCCGGTTGTGCTGGTTGTACTTTTGTTGGTTATGGTGAGAAATATGTTCAGAAGGAAGCATATTTTGCTGTTGTCGCTGTTGCTGCTGTAGCTGTTGGAGTTGCTGTTGCTGCAAATCAGCAACACTCATGTAGTAGTTGTCCACGTCGTCAAAACCAGCGTCACTTACTTGCGGAGCCGTAAATTTCATGTACGCTTGCGACATCTCAATATCACTCTGGTAGTTACTGGACATTGACGACTGGTTGGAGTGCTGGGCACTGGCAGTACCGGTCGATTTGCTGGCAACCATCGGCAGGCTCGGCAATGAGGGCATCTTCTTTGGCTGCTTCAGCGGCACCGTCGCCGAACACCCGCTGCTTGACGACTTGCTGTTGTGATGCTTGACGTACTCAGTTAAACTGGTCTGAGTGCTGTCGGCGCTATTATTATGGCTATGAGTTGTTGTCGGCGGCGGTGTCATGTTGGCCTCAAACCCAGACTGCGAGCCCTTTTTGCGCAGAGCGGATTTCTCTTTGAAAGCGGGCTGGAGAACCTCGGGCTGAGGGTATGGCTGGCCCATAATCATTGCACCAATATACTTGTCGTTGAGGATCGACTGAACCTTAGTCTCAGTCAGACGAAACAAGGCTCCCTGTGGAACGGAAAACAGCGAGTAGACCATCTTTTTAGGCGGTTGTTCCTTGTCTTCCTTGGGAGTAGAATCTGGAGAAACTGCAACTACTGGAGGATCTGTCTTGGTGACCTTACCGTTCAAGGGCGACGAGCTATCACTTGACTCTCCTTCACTACCAGTTTTGTAGTACTCAGCCTTGGGTGGACCCAGAATACTGAAACGCTGGGCCTTGGAATCAAAGTTCTCTGGAAGTTTAAGCATATTGCGAATATCAATGTCATCGTTTTTAATGAATTCTTCTGACTTGGAGAAGTGACGGAGCGCTTCTTCGAGAATACGATGCTCTGTGATATAGCGTTTCTCCTTGATAGCAAAACCCAGGTCATAAATGCCGACTGTCATCTGGCCGGAGTAGATATATGAAAGCGCGCGGTTGTACATAATCTCGCACGAGTAGAGTTTGTATTCCAGTCCCAGCTGTTGATAGTTGACAACGGAGTTGCCTCGTAGGAGCTTAAGTGCGGTATTGAAAGAACCAGCTGCCTTCTTGTAAAAACCGCTCAAGAAGCGGCACACGCCAATTTGAAAGTAGGAGATAGCCATGTAGTTGTCGTTCTCGATGGCAAGTTTAAAGTAAGAGATAGCAGTTTCGTACTTGCCGAGAGTGGCGTAGATAGACGCAATATTGTAGTTGATTTTGGAGTTTTTGGGCTCAATAGCGTTGAACATTTGGAGAGCATCCTTGAGTTTGCCCTTGTCAAAAGCCTCAAGAGCGTGAATCCAGTCGGTGATGAGCGTGGTGCTTAAAGCGTTTCCAGGGGTGGAACCGTCTTCGTCTTCTGAGATGGTCAAAGGAACGTTTCCATTGCTGTGAGAAAGGTTGATATTGGATAGCGAGCCAGTGGACTGCGATACACTGAGTGATTTGTTATGATGACTGTGAATCGACGTAGAGTTGGAGCGCATGCTCCGTGACGGTTTGTGTCCAGCCGTGTTTATATTAGTTGAAATTGATTGTGATCGCTTTATCATTACTGCTGAGTGTAAGTAGTTAGATTTATTGGTCAATGTAGCTACTTGCTGATGAGAGCGAAAGGCAAATACAGAACGATGAGCTAGCTGCGTTCATTGGGGAAATCCATCTTTATTTTATATTTCGCGGCTGTTTCTGATTAGTGTCTATATATGATACAGTAGATGTGTAAGTTATTAGCATACATTCCCAAAAAACCAATATCTGCTAGATTGTTTTCATCAGGCAAGCCATGATATTTTTGGGTAAATATAGGGGTTATTAAATTTTGCAAAAGAGCGCTATCGTCAATGTATGCCGTTTCAACCACCCATAATAGGTACAAGTATATACAGTGGGTGCTTTTTTATGGGTCAAAGTGTTTGATGTGATTAAAGTTGAAACACTGACACATGAAAAAAAAAAAATTAAAAAAGAAATCAGTTAATGGAAAAGAAAAAGGAAAATTAAAAACTGTTGTCAACGCTGCAATCTGAAAATATATACTCATGTGCATTCATGTATGTTCATGTATATTCATGTTTGATCTTTTTTGGGTTGTGTTTTCAGGCGGGTCCTCTACGGGGCAACCCTCAAACTTCAACATATTTGGTTCATCTTGGATAACCCTAGCTAGGGATTTGAGTCTGAAATGGTCAGGGTCTTTTTCTGTAGCCGTTCCAGATGTTTCAACCTTACAAATTCAGGCTACGCACCTGAGCAGGCTGGTCAGTGACAGAACAAAGCGGCATCACGTCGGCCGCCAGCTAGCCAGCTAGCCAGCTACCTTCAACCTCTGGCTGCTCATTTTCAACAAACGTCTTGATAGAAATCTGAGACCGGTCTTTTCAATGCCCCCAAAGGTAAATTAGAAACTGGATGTAATAACTTTTCTTTCTGTCGTGTTTTTAAAAAAAAAAAAAAAAAAAAATTCAAATAAATAAATAAAAACTCCCTTTCTGGAGGTTTCCTTTCAATTTGAATCTGCAACTAAAAATAAATAAAAAAAGCACATTTGTTTGCAAACGACAGCATCTCCTACGTTCAAGCAGGCTTACATGTAACCCCATTAGGCCATTTTCCCGATTGATGAACTCTGTGCAAATCTTAGTAGTCACTGAAAAGAAGGGAAATTTAGGAAAATGCAAATAGTACAGTTTTTAAGGAGTTCTCTTCCATATGGCCTTGGCTGTCTTGTCGGCAGGCTCAATGTGGTTGGTTGTGAATTCGCAGGTCTTGATTTGTATTTAAAATTTGAAACGCATCCTGCTTTTGGGTCTGGTAAGCAGACTTTTTTTTTTTTTTTTACTAAACGAGCTACATTAAGCAGCTACAACGATACTGCTGTTACATGACTAACAATAGTCTAAACATATCGCAGATATAACAAGCAGTCGAAAACCTTGGATTTCTGGCACCAATAATAGAAAAAAAGTAGGAGACTACTTAATCTAAAAAAAAAAAAAATTGTTGAGTCAATACTTTCGAGCATAAAAATGGGGTTTTTCGTGATATGAAATTTATCCTTTCTTCGTTTTATAATCACCGGCTGATTTTGCAGCAAGTGTGAGATTTGAATCTTTAGGATCGTTTACCATTGGAATTTTGTTTGTCTGACTTTCCCCTCCTAAGCCCTAGTATTTTCAACTTCTCTAACCTTCTTCTAGAGGTACCTTCAGGGAGCTCTAATGTAATTTCTTCTGGAACAATGTATTATGTATTTTAGCGCTTTTATGGTTCTTTTAAATCATTGCTGTCTGAGCCGTGCATTTGAAATTCTGAGGGTACCAATATGACACAAATGAATCTTTTCAGAGTCTATCTGCCGCTTCATAGACTTTCATATAGACCGGCATCTAGGGTTGTTGTCGTCTTTTCTCGGTAAGCTCGTCCGATTTCATGTCACCCCACATGGCCTTAGAGTATGGACCCACATAAATAGATCTGTAACGTTGGTTTTGGTAAATGAAAGTTTCCAATCGCTGTCGCTGGATTCGGCTTGCCGATTTCTTGTATGATTTGCTTAGATCGTAGACCCTAGCTGCTCAAGCTTTATTGATTTACCCCGATCTGTATCCGTATAGTAAAATCCTTTCCATATAAGTCAGTAAAACATGCCAGATTGATTTAAAAAAAAAATTCAGTACTTATGGCAGGGTGACCGGGGTTTGAGATCAACGGATTTCCTGCAACCCTGCAAATACAAGACCTTCTATTCTACTGCAGTCTCACATTAGCAAAATTCAACAGCAGCCTATAATTTCTTGCTCATCTGCCATCATCATCTTCAAGATATATCGATTTGCTCAAAGCTTGTTTCAAGGCTAGTAGCTTGTAAATAAAGATATAAAAAATAAATTCTCTCACAATGTAACGAAGCGTATTTATACTTGGTCAGAAAGGACTAAAAGGAAAAATATGACTGGATATTAATATATATAATAAATAAATAAATAAAAAGACAAACTGGAATAACTATCGAACAATATTTAAGATCATAAGCTAGTCATAGACAAGTGTCTAGTTCTTAATCATATAGATAAAATAGTTGATGATAGAAGGAGTCCTCGGACGTACTTCAAGATTTATTTAATCAGGGAGAACAGCGCGAACTAGCTAAGATTTGATTAGTCAGCGCGGTTAGAAAATCAGGTTAGCTAATAAATATAATTTAGGCCCGTCGCATTGTTGCTCCCTCTTCAGCTGGCGACTATCCAGAGACGGGTCTAATAGACACGGCTTGGTTAATACTAGGTTATCTACGTAAATTCTGACAGAATTTATGATTATTTGTGTAATCACATATTTTGGCAAAAAAAAAGAATGTTGTTACTAAAAAATTCATACCTTGCCATCAAACACATTTAAATTCTTCAATTAATTTATCAATCATGGTGAATGAACCGCCGGTTGAAGGAATCAAACAATTTCCTGATGATTGCCTTCCTCCAGAAAACGTATATGAATCACGAGACGCATTATTTGAGGCCATAACTGCGTGGTCGAAATCTAGAGGATATGCATTCACAACCGCAAGGTCTGAACGTTCAACGAACGGTAGAACTACTGTCACGTACGCTTGTGATAAATTTCGTCGTCGCCCTAGTGAAAAAATAAATCGCCAACGCAGGACTAGTTCTAAGTGCACCAACTGTCCTTTTTCTATCCATGCTAAGGAATCATTAGATAAGAAAACATGGACTGTTAAGCATCGTCAGAATAGTAAATGCGCCTCGCACAATCACGAACCAAGCACGGACCCATCTTCTCATCGAGCACATCGGAAACTATCTGACGAGCTGATCGAAGTGGTTTCTAAACTTGAATATTCCGGTGCGAGTCCTACGAGTATCCAGATTTATCTGCGCGAATACTACAATGCTAATCCGACTTTGAAGGATATCTATAATCTTATTGCAAGTAGCAGAAGGTGTCGCAAAACTAAACAAAACGTCATTCAAGATTCAGCAAATAACACTGCAAAGGATTAATTGAGATTTTTAAATGCACAGTAAGAGGCTTACATAAATGAGTGTGTTCCCGTTTGAAGCGTTTTGCCGTCCTTGAAACCGTGGTATGGAATACAGAAAATCGAGCCACAATCTACTTCATTAATAGAGATCCGGCAACAGCTTAATAAATAGCAAAGCAAAATTTAATCAATGATCATTATACATGCCAGCAATTTGCGGTGAAAATAAGAGCGAATTCAAGTATTTTGAGTAAAAAAAAAAAAAAAAAAAAAAAGAGAGTTGTGGTATGAAGTAGGAAGAAAGGATTTTTTTCAAAGAAAGATTGGTGGTTGTGTATTATAATTTAGCTGCTGTGTTGTGGGCAAGGGTTATCACACCACAGTGTAGGTGCTACCTGTTGTTCAATAATATTGGCAGTAGGTGCTCTAACACTTTTTAACCACAAAACAAGTGATTTTATAAATTCTCAAAAAGTTACTAATATTAACCAAGGCCGTGTATATTAAGCCCGTCCATGTAGTAGTCGCCCTTTCCTAGACTTGGATGTTAGTGTGAATATATGAAGCGTGCACTGCTTCTATGAGGGCTCACCAGCTTAACCTCTAGTATGAATAATATGAATAGTATGCTTAAACTTAATAATTACTGTTAAATTCCAATGGTTGACCTTATAGGTTGAAGTCAATAAATATAATTAGAACTAATGGTAGCTGGGCTCGTCAGACCAGCTCTGTTACACGCAACTAATTGAGGAAATAATTTCAAGGCCTCTCATGTAGATAAATATGCAATATTCCAGTACTTTAAAAGTATTTAATGAATATTAAAATAGTAGGAAAAAGAGCTAGAAAACAATTTTTCTCTTAAGAAACTATTCAATAGACTGTATTAATGTCTTCTGTGTATAATTTTCAAATAGTTATAAGTACAATAAACTGATTATATATATTCAATAGACTAAAGATATTGAAAATTATTAGAAGTGTCAACGTTTAATAGTGTCAAATTCTCTATTAGTAAATTGAAATGGTGAAAAACTGAAAACACCCAACATCTGGCAAAATGGGAAGTTATGATAAACGTCTTTGGCTAATCTAGCTATAAGCAAAAGAGGTCTATGAAGGAGTCGAAGGGCTTAACCACTTCGCTAATTTTTTATATTAATATTAAGAAGAATTGAGAAATTAAGATACGGGAACTTTTCAATCATTAAGAAATTGCTCTCTGCAGGGTGTAAAGAGCAGCCTGTCAGGATATTTCTAATTGGTTTTACTCTTTGCTTTTGTTGACTGCACTAAATGATGAATTTCATTCAGAAACTCTTTTCAAGAGCGCCATCGTCAGTATAGAGCTAAAATAAATTACCCAAAAACCATGAAATGGCCTTTATAAAGCCTTTCATGTGATTTTCTTAACTGTATATGACACCTATAGAATTCTAATAGAGGTGGTGGATAGGGAATTGTTTGGATGCACGACGTGATGCCGTTGGAAAAAATGACTGAAAAAATGACACTGAACACGTATGTGGTGTAAAGTGATGGGCCACCCAGCCCGTCACTATGTATATAAAATAAAAGTGGGGGCTTTGTCCTTGCTTGGTTACTTCTTCTAATTGAGTGATAACTGGATATTCATGAAAGAGTGTTAGGTTGAATATCGTGGAATTTCAAAAAACTAAAAATTTGTCTTCAAGGCGCCGTTCTTTTAGCCCGAGTTACATAGACACATTCAAGTAAAATACATAAGTTTAAGATATACCTGATGGAATTGTTCATGGAGAATTGGGCGCCATCGAATGACTGAGCTTAAAATACGCGCTAACACTACTACCTTGTCAGTCTCATAGAGACAAATGTTTTTGAACTTCATGTTTTTTTTGTATGTCATTTTGTTTTAGAAGTTTTAATTGTATTTATTTAATTTAAGGCCAATAAACTGATTATCTATACATCTAACATATGACTGTTAAAGAATGTGTAAATATATTGCTTAAGTTGTAAAGTTTAAATTTTACTATATTGTTTGAACTTTAGTCCCATAAATATAAGCAATTAAAAAAATAAGGTGTTCGGGATTGTTTGAGCAAAATCAAAGGTCTAGAATTTGACAATCTCGAGACTGCATATTTCGACGCTGGTGGCTATGAAGATCTTCAAATTCATAAAGAGTTTCGATCGATCTATTGAAAGCCCGGAAACTCTTCTATAATCTTAGGCTAATCCATCGAAAGCCTTCTATGTTCAACGGCGAAGCTATTATGGCAGCTGAAAATGACAATAATGACAAAAAGGGATGCTGATTTTGTTAACTGCTTCCTAGCTTACTGACATTATTACTGAATTACTAAACTATTATACCTCAATAATGTCTAACTTTACTAGGCTTGGATGATCAGATTATGTTCCAAACAAACAGCATTTCAGCTTATAATTAAAGGTTTCTTTTAAAGCTATTCCTTGTTTTATTAGAGCGAAAGACGTTTGAGGCTTCTGATAAAACAATAAAGCACATGAAGAATTGATTACAATCCTAAATTTCTGGATGATATTCTCATCCTAAAAGGTTTTTTTCTTTTTAAAAAACAGTAGACATATCTGGTTGGCTTACTCCTCGAGAACGAAATGTCGGAGTTACGGGTCAAAGCTTGATACTATGGTCATGATTTGAGGCTTTCTATATTATTATTATTATTATTATTATTATTATTATTATTATTATTATTATTATTATTATTATTATTATTATTATTATTATTATTATTATTATTATTATTATTATTATTATTATTATTATTATTATTATTATTATTATTATTATTATTATTATTATTATTACCTCTGCTTTAATTGCCCAGTTTGGCCAAAATGGTCACCTTGGAGACTCACCAACGCTCGCTGCGAAATGTCGCTTAAATACCCTCTCGGCGGTAGTTGCTGAGTATTCCACAATATGTTGTACATACAGCGAGACTCACTCTTTTCGGGTAAGTAAGTGCACAACTTTTCTGCACTCGGACTCATTCGGCACCACCAATCAATAGGGCGACAGTCAAGAGTAACAGAGCAAACAGCGTAACAGATCCAGCGTTGACGACCGGAGGCAAGAGGCCGATGCCGAAGAACGAGAAATCTGAATGCATGTTAAAATAAATAAACAAATAAACGAAAACCCCAATATTATGTATTTATTCTTCTTTCGACACTCACATTTCCACACCCTTTTTCGTATTTTCTTGGAAAAAAAAAAACCTTCCTGTTCTTTTCTTTCCCTCTTACCTTCACATTTTTTTTTTAAAAGCAAAATCAAACCCTCCATCATCATCACCGCCGATTTCCTTTTGATTTTTTTTTTTTCATGAGATATCTCGTTAGAAGATAACTCTAACCAGCTCATTATCCACGTCTATAAAATGGTAAGCATGTCTATCTTCCGTCTAATCCTTCTTCGTCTTTCACTAACCTTCAATATTAGAGACACCTACAGCGGCTAGCGTCGATAGTCGTCTCTTCTCCAAGAAAGTTTATCATATGGCCAGCTTCAATAGCCTTTATATTTTCATACCCGCTATTATACGCACTGCTATCGCCGTCCTTGCCAGATGTTCAAACAATACCCGACAATACCATCAACAACCAGCTGGATCCAGCGTTATTTATAAAGCAGCTCTACATCTTGCCGCCCCCATTTCTCAATGCTCTTTCGCCAGAGCTCCTAGACTCACTCCAACCCTTCATCGCTTACCTTAGAGATACCGAAGGTATTACTCTTTCTCGAACTCCATCAACCACATTACCTTATTTGCATTCTATCATCGAGAGCGACGACAAAAACATCCATAACATCACCTTGCTGGAGAACCCTATCACTGATAATACGTACAAATCACAACTCAACTCCCTTCTCTACTCTCCGAGAATTGTAGAAAACAAAGTCCACTCAGCATCAGGGCTCTTGTTTTCGTTCGTCTACGATTCCCCCGACCAAGAGCAGGTATGGGTAAATGCTGTATCATCTTTGATCCCTGGTCACCTGAAGCCAGATCTCAGCACCTTTTCTTACAACATCGCGGCAGATAGGCCCAGCTCATCCTCGTACAAGGTTATCCCATGTTGTCCCACAATATTTACACTTCTTATCGTTATTTACTCCCTACTTGCGCTCTATCTTTCCGTTTCGTGGGAGAACATTAAATCGGTTCGCTCGAAGCTTGGCCTTTTTATTGCCTTCATTGTACAAACATGCCTCTCGTTATCGGCTTCTCTCACCATTATCAGTTTTATCTTCCCTTCTTTTTCCGTTGACAGTTTGCGCAACTTTTTAATTATTCCCTACTTTGTGGCTATCATTGGAATCGAAAACATTTTACGACTCATTAACTCTGTGGCAGCAACACCCCCAGAAAACCATCCCTCAGTGAGACTATCGGCAAGCATCGATTGCCTCTATACCACTGCCTCTATTGTCGGCGTGTTTTGCGGCATACTCCTTTTGCCATGCATCTGTTTCATTTCAAGCCAGCTCACCCACCTGTGTCTTTTCACAGTGCTGTGCTTGGTAATTGATCTAGCGATGCACGCCACATACTTTATTGCCATCTTGTCAGTGGACTTGCGCCGTCTTGAGCTCGAGGATATTATTACTTCTGGCTCTGCACCTTTGCTGGACTCGACCGCCAACTCCTCCATTCTCCCAAAGTCTGTCAACATCTATTATCACTACTTGAAAAATTTTTTCTTCCATCCCAAAATTTCTGCATCAGTTTTTACACTTTCTATTTCAATTTTTTTCTTGTGTGCGTGGTCCCTCCTCACAAATCCGGCAGAAAAACACAACTATTCTGCAGGTAGGATTCCGTTTTTTCTTTCATCCCTTTCCCTGACATTACCGTCTTTGTCGAGGCATGAGACGATCAAAATATTCGAGCCGCTGGTGCTTGAAGGGCAAATGACTCCCTTCAATACCCTCCCCATTAGCTTCCAAATCGGCCACTGCATACAAGGCTCAATCCACAAGTTCATCAGACTGCTTAATGTCACTATCGTTCTCGAGTTTATCGCGTCAATTGCGTTTATACTTTCGTTAACGGGAGTCATTTTAAAGTTTCTGCTTCCGCCGGTATCTGCAGTTACTGAAACCCATGATGCAACCGAGTCCATGCAGTTTTCTTCAAAGGAGCTCACTGGTTACCACACACTTGATGTTCTACAAGTAGTGAGTCAAGGATCTACGATCACTACTGTCTCACTCGATCATAAAGTGTTTGTGTGGAACGCTGCGTCAGCTCCTGGTACCAAAATTGCTAAGCCCACTCAGGTGCCTTGCTCCCCCGAGTTCTGGCCAATCACAAGAGTTGTCCTCAATTCATCCAACTGCACGGTTGCCATTTTCTCTGCAAGAATTTCGGCCATCAAGTGCTACAACTACAAGACAGGGACCCTGATGTACCATCTTCAAGACAAGTCTCTGTTCAGTATCAGACCGCTGGAAACATTTTTTTCCGGGAACGATTTGGTGGTGGTTAGTAAGACTGGATCCATTCTGTCAATCTCCGACACTGGTATTATCACTCCGTTCAAAATTGAATTTTCAAGCCCCACTGGGGTATTAGCGCATGCCCGGCGGTTGGTGACGCCTCGGATTCCCGAGCGTGTTGTGTGTTTGTCGTCGGAGAATGACTTTTCTATCGGAACCCACATTGGTAAAGTCTGGAAGTTTCGCAAACTGCAAATTCAGGAGTCGCCAACCCAAATCAATATGCATGCCCAAGGTGTACATGATTTCTCAAAATACAAACCCCGGCCAATTCCAGCCCCACAGGCAATGCTGGCTAGAGGTCCAATGCGACCAGGCCGGTTCCAGCCCCCTCTATTGGAGCGGCCCAAAATTTTGAACAACAAAATTGTGGCAATAGTGCCGGTTCCGGCCATCAACATGATGCTGATAGCGACATCTGTCCATGGTTGTTTGTTTGATGCACAGACTGGTATTATTGTCAAGCATTTCCAGTTGGGCCATTTTAAGCCGCAAACCCTGAGAGTGTTTCACTCGCATCCTAGCCACTGTCGTTTTTGTGGCTGTGTGTCTGTAGACACACTTTCTATTGTATACTCTGACTCGGAAGATGACGGCATGGTCATTTGCCACACGCTTACAATCGACAACAGAGCAAAGAACTCAATTTGTATCCGTGTGGAGCGTGACCCACGTGAGACTCGTTGTCTCGGATTTGAAGCGACGACTGAGCGCCAGCACTGGATCGATAAGGTCGAAGGCTGGGACACCACCGATATGAACATGATTATGGGTGTTCGTCTGCGCGACAACCCTACCGATACTGAGACTAAATCTTACAACCCATCGTCCTTTTCAGTAGATTCGCCGATATCTTCCTCCATTTCGTGGTTGAAGAACGTCAACAATAACTTGGTGTCGCGGAATCGCAAGCGCACAACCTCCAGTAGTCATTCATCATCGCTAACATCGCTATCGTATTCTTCGAAAAAGATTACTGCGCCACAGTCCAAGTTCCCTCTTATCAGCAACACTTGGGAGGGTTGGGCCATGTCAGCAACGGGCCAAATTACATACTACGACATTCCCGACTACTCTGAGCATCTCAACCATCCCAACGAAATCCCGTTGCAGGAGGGCACGCGGTTGGGGTTGAAGCATAATAACAATCAGCATATGAGTATAGGCATGGAGCTTGACGGTGTCTCGCGGTCGCGCCTGCTGATTCGGTCCATTGGGCCTGTGACTAAGCACGGCACGAAATCAATTGCCGTTGCTTTCGGCAACGTCATCAAAGTGCTTTACTTTGGAAAGGAAGAGTCGCTGGCCCCGGGCGAACCCGAGGCACCTAGCATGCCCTACCCGCCGTCCCCGAGTCTTTCCGTGGTGTCGGGATCCCGTAAGTGGAAGCGCGAGGTCGGGTACTGAGCGCAAAAGATCAATAAAAAAGAAAATTTAAGACAAAAAATAGTTATGGCTGTTTATATATATGAGAAAGTTGAAAAAAAAAAATATAAAATTGATATATTATAGTGATCATTAGACAAGGCATTTATTTAATGAAATGTGACAACGATTATACAGAAATGAGACAAACACGAACATTTGGAATACTTACAGCACTGAGATTCTTGGTGCTACCCATTACCAAACCAGCGATACAAGTTTTGGTTTCTGAAGTTTGAGAGATTAAAGTTTCTCAAACAAATACATTACCGTTAGGGTTCTTTTTCAGAAATACTTACGAAGCCATTGCAGATCATCACTCTCCAAAGTTTTTTTTTTTTTTTTTTTTTTTTTTTACTTTAAAAAGATGTTTTTATTAGGAGGTATTTAACTCAATAACAGCTTGGGGCAAGAATTTTCAGCAATCCGGGCAATGGTGAGATGTACATGGAATTTAAAAATGGAAGTTTTTTAAACGGAAATTAGTTGAACAGCGGTATTCACGGAGTATGGGACACTGTCTATATGCGTATCCAATTAGCAATTTGATAAATCCTGTTAAGAGATTTGGCATATCCAGTTAGTTATTTATTTTATGAATATAAATAATCTTGTACAATATGCCAATTGACCGGACAAATATATATGTTACTAATATAGTGATCATTAGCTTTGCATGTGGCTTTGTGCAATAAATGGCATTTAGACTACGAAATACAATGTGAAATCTACCAATACTACTTCACCACTTAAAGGAAGCTGTATAGGGAAAAGTACCCCAACCCATTAAAACCCATTATGAGCACAATGTGCCTCGTCATAATTTGGCCAAGTTGTTTCAGCTTTGTACAGGTCATGGCACTCTTGAAAAATATTTCCAGATGAAGTGCACCAACAAGCAAAATATTTATTGCGAGTGTGGTCAACTGGAAACGGCTAAACACGTTCTCAAGGAGTGCTATTTTTTTTTTTTTAATTTTTTTTTTTTTTGCATCCGGCAGAGCGAGATATTTTGAGAGAAAGTTTCCCCGGAGCTTGATCCTAGATCTTTTTTTTTATTCCAAGAAAGGCCTGGGATCGGTATTCAAGTAGTTAGATTTATTACCGCAATGATTCTTTGCTGATGGCTTCTTTTTATTAGAGCAGCTTGTTAAGGTTTTACTGACTGTCAATCTCTAGTATTGTTCTACTGGGTGTTATGTATTGCAGGCTTTTATTAACACAGAATTATTCAACGAGAATTGGGCATCATTAAACGCTTGAGCTTGAAATACGCGCCGATACCGCTGCCTTATCAGTCTCAAAGACGAATGTTTTTGAAATTCCTGTCTTCTTCGTATGTCTTTTTTTTTTTTTTTTTTTTTTTTTTTGGAAATTTATTTACTACTATTTAATGTAAGAACAAACTGATTATCTATTTATCTGATGATTATTGGCTCTCTTAACTATAGAATGGTCTTCCTACTAGAAAATCTTGTGCTGCATTTTCATCTAATTACCCCAAACTTGTCAGTTTTTTATTTTTCTCGGTACCAGCACTACCACTTCACCCGCTCAATTGCATTCTCGGTAATTAAAAAAAAAGGAACGTTGACTACCAATCAATACCAAGTATTTGGAATTTTATTTTTTTCTTTCATTCGATCTTGTCATAACTGAGAGAAAAAAAAAAAAAAGACTAACACACTTTCCCAAGTAATAGGCATTACAGAGGTAGTTACTTCACAAATTTCCGTCACTGCTCAATGGCAAATATAACGGCAATAATTGAAAACCTGGCAAACTAAGACATACGGCACTATTGGTTTCAATCTATAAACCCAGTGTAAAGAGTGTGCAAAATTCAAAAGATTTTTATTCTTATTTTATTTATTATTATTATTATTTTTTTTTTTATCAGATACCTCTATTCTCAAAATGGTTAATTCACCGGAAAGGCGCGAAAATAGTTGGCTACCGGCGGCATTTAGTAATAATAAGTTGAGCCAAACCCACATATTTTTTTTTTCTTTCCTCCTGGCTACAAATCTTGGTTTATGCTAATATGATCTTGGCATTAGCTTTAAAATCCTTGTTTTCGTGCTTATAAAATTTTTTTAGACAGCGGACAAACTCAATTGCCAGAGAGGTTGCCCCCCAAGCTATCCACCAAATTTAAACCGTTTTAGCATGAGGGGAGAGATCTGCAAAAAAAAAAAAAAAAAAGAAGAAACTGCTTGTAATCAATGCTATTTTGGCATAAAATCAATGACAATTTTAGTCTGAAAACGTCATATCCTCTCAATGTAGTGTTGGTATTGAAATAAAGTTGAATGAGTAGCAATCTAATCAATTTCCAGCTTAAGAAACCAAAATGAAATATCCGTGAGGGTTTCCGGACTTTGATTTTAAGTTGGGGGTAGAAACGGTTTCCCCAGGAAGTTTCCCCAGGAAATTTCCCCAAGAAAAGTTATCTAAGAAAAGTTCCTTAAGAAAAGTTATCCAAGAAAAGTTCCCCAGGAAAGTCCCCCAGGAAAGTTCCCCAGGAAAGTTCTCCAAGAACCCCCCACGAAAGCTTAAGATGACAAAAAATAATAATTATTAAACTATAATATCCGATATGTCAAAGTCCCAAGTTAAAGATGAAGATCATTTTGTAAAACAAACAAACAAACAAAAAAATATTTTTAAAACTCTGAAAACTGTTCGGTTCGTAGCATTCTACCAGTAGCAACAATTGGAAATGACATGTACCCCACATTTGGCTCAAAAAATATTATTATTGAACTTTTTACCATTTCCGTAAAAATTTCATTTGTAATTCATCAATGCTAATCTTCATTCAGTCAACCAAAACATGGATTCTATACAACAATTTACATGTCTTTAAAAAGTATAAGTAGCAGCTCATCACCAATTCAATCTTGTTTATTTTTGAGTAAAAAACAAAAACAAAAACAAAAAACTACCTTAAAAAACCTTCTATATCTTGATACCAATGATTTTCTCCAAGAATATCCTTTTGGCAGCAATGGCCAGTATGGCTGCCGCTGCTCCCATTGACAAAACCTCTCTTTGTGGTGGTTCTGAGACTGTTTGCACTTTTACTGATGCTGCATCAGTCGCCGCTGGTAAAAATTCATGCTCAGTTATCATTCTTGACAATATTGAAGTCCCCGCCGGTCAATCTCTTAACCTCACAAATCTTAACAAAGGTACCACGGTAATCTTTTCTGGAACCACGTCCTTTGGCTACCAAGAGTGGCTGGGCCCGTTAGTTGCCCTCTCTGGCGATTCCGTCATTGTGAAGCAAGCGCCTGGAGGTAGAATTAGCGGTGGCGGCGAGCGCTGGTGGGACGGACAAGGCAGTAATGGTGGCAAGCTCAAGCCCATTTTTTTCAATGTCCACAAGTTGCAAAACTCTCATATTGACGGTTTGCAAGTTTACAATACGCCCCAGCATACTTTTGATATCCGATCTGATCATTTAAGTGTATCCAACATTTTAATTGATAACAGGGCTGGTGACTATGTCAATGGTGGCCACAATACTGATGGATTTGATGTTCTTTACAGTAGTTATATTACCTTTGACAATATCGTGGTTTACAACCAAGATGACTGTTTGTCCATCAAATCGGGTGATTACATTACTTTTCAAAATGCCTACTGCTCCGGAGGCCACGGACTTTCCATTGGCTCAGTTGGCGGCCGCGCTGACAATAATGTTACCAATGTTTTGATTAGAAACTCTCAGATTGTCAATTCCGAGAATGGTGTCCGTATCAAGACTGTCTCTGAGGCCACGGGATTTGTTTCTGGCATTACCTATGAAAACATTTCTCTTAGCAACATTTCCAACTATGGTATTGACATTCAACAGGACTACCTTAACGGCGGACCCACTGGTATCCCTACCAACGGCGTTACCGTTACTGACATTACCATGAAGAATATTTACGGAACGGTGCAACCGAATGCCTTTGATATTTACTTTCTCTGTGGTACTGGTACGTGCTCCAACTGGAACTTGCAAGACATTAATGTTACCGGTAGCGCTATCAGCAACAAGTGCACAAATATTCCTTCTGGTGTGACTTGCTAAGTATAAGCCAAGTTTATTTTTTTTTGGCAGAATGAAATCAATGTAAGAATGAATTGAAAAGAAAATTAAATTGACATGAAAATATATATGCTGTATAACACAAAAAAAAAAAATTATGCAATGTACATGAAACGGGTTATCATAGACGTTTGAAGATAGATTAAATGTAAACTGCACCATATGCAAAAAATAAAGTCTACATGGGTTTCAACCCCACATCAAATAAGAGAGAGATATCTGTAAACCATAGTTTTTTTTTTTTTTTTTTTTTTAAAAAAAAAGAGATACCAAAAGACTATAGAAGCCGTACACTATGGGGGGTTTCGAATCGTGAGAAACAAAAATCTAGAGGATTGACCTTTGTATTTCATTTATTTTTTTAACCTTTTTTATTTTTATTTTTCTTTATTGATAAACATTGGATATGGTCTTACATAAACAAATACCAAAAAAAAAAA
>JAJMRT010000406.1:0-21359 GCA_030558065.1 Geotrichum phurueaensis | reverse complement strand
CGGTGGTCAAGTTTCTTGATTCGTCACCGCACCTCCTCAATTGATGGTCAGCTTAACAGCATAGCCTGTCAAGGTTTTACCGGCTTGCCCTCCCACTCAACATAACGCACTGTAGTGACGATCATGTCGGGTTTCCCTTGACACACGGACTGAGTTCGTGGAAAATTCGGTGCCATCGAAGTGAATGAAATATATAGTGCATGGCGCATTTCCCGCTAAGAGGGTTATTTTTGTTGTATTAATGTTTTCTGTGTATAATTTTTAAATAGTTATAAGGACAATAAACTGATTATATTATTATTCTTATCATAGATCGACTTTAACACAAAACTATGTAACACTTATATATATATACTACATGGACATGAAAGGCATACATCACAAAATTAAAAATATTTATACACAAGAAACAATTATATTTCATTGAAATCAATTTTTTCCCTCTTGCTGAGAAATTGCGTTTCCACTAAGTCAGAGTTCAAAACAATACCAGAATTGAAGCATGTGTTTGGCGCCAACAAAAAAAAAAAACTTTAGGCCATAAACAAGCCACTACTGTCTTACAAGTATAACAGCCCGGCGCACGCTCCTATTCTCTATGGTCAAGGCTAACAATGATTTCAAATTGGCCTTTATTGCCATTGCAAATATTTCTCAACTAAGAACCTGCAGTTGATTTTTTTTTTTTTTTTTTGGTTTCCACTACTACGTACTCAAGTATAGACATAAAACATGGTCATCATCATTTCTAGCAAATAAATTAAAAAAGAAACAAATTATACACATCAACTACTACACGCTGCGGCAAAACAAAATAAAGGGGTGGTAAATGTAAAATGTATGCACACAAATTTAGCGGGAGTAAGAGAAGACGTTCTTGAGGATACCGTCAGCCTGAGCAAGTCTGTTCAGGGAGTCGTCAGCCTCACCGCGGGAGCGGACGTAGCCAGAAAGAACGTAGGTGGTGTTGTCACCAGCAATGGCACGGCCGTTCTCGTCAACGTTGGCAACGTTGATCTGGACGGAAGCGTGGTCCTTGGCCTTGATGATGCGGTTAGTGGCAGAGCACTTGCGGGGAACATAAAGTTCAACCTGAAAAAAAAAAAGGAAATGTTAGTGGGAAAAAAATTGAATAAAAACGAGTTTGGGGAAGTGATGAATTGATCTGGCAAATGATATTGCAATTGAAAAAAAGCTGGAAGAGTGTAGTTTTCAAAAAATAAAAATCCGACCAAGGTACTGAAGAATAATAAAAAAGATGTCACAGAAGATAAAATCTTATTTCGTAGGTGTTCGAAATGGACAGAGGCTGTTGTAGTAACAAGAGTCAAGCAGGAACCAAGCGAATCATAGCATATCGACAAATATCCAAAGCTGCTGAGGTGTTTGGTGTTATCCGCTCGCAGATCCAAAGCTGTCAAAGTTCGGTTTAATATTTCGCGAGTTACAATCGTAAAAGATCAAATAAGTGTCGACGGAAACGTTCCTAATTTATGGTCAAGCCAAAATTTTAATCAAATTCCTTATTATCGTGCGTCACTGTTTGTCGATTCGGGTTCATATCGCAACAAACTACCTAGTACCACATTCCAATGATCTATCATTCAACCGTTTCATGTCGATTTCCCCCCAAAGAAAAATAAAAAATAAAACTTACGAGGACACCCTTATCGTTTTCCATTTTGACTTATATGTGTGATGTGTTGCGATGAAAATCTACTTCAATCAAAAGAGAGGGAAAGGGAAAAGGGAAAAGAAAGAGAGAGAAGGAAAAAAACAGACTTGGAAAAAAAATTTTTTTTTTTTCAAGCCAATATTGTAGGTAAGTTTTTCCAAAAATATGGCGGGTCTTAAGCCCAGTATTTTTTTTTCTTTATTTTTTTTTTCTTTCGCGGGACCTATCTGGGGTTAGGGTGATACCAACGAGCTCCGGCGTCATACAAGGGGAGAAAGCAGTAACAATTCTTGCTGACTAACTATAATTATAAGTTTGCATTTAATGTTACGTAAACAAAGCCCTAGACCTATAATTTCTAAATTGGGCATGTAATGTGTATATTACAGTCTGGTAAATAATCCAGTGGCAGCACCCATCTTCCTTGGTTGGATAATCACATCTATTAGAGAAAAAACTTACACTTTACCCAAATTTTAACAGTTACATATCCTAAATGCTAAATCATAAATATGCAAAGCTACACAAGCCTTTGAGGAAGTGAAAATTTGGTGGCTAAATTCTAGCAGAAAACGGACTAGCAAATAATTTTCTTTGGGCATGGTATAAAGAATAACCAAATTAATGAATAATACTGTTTATCATTCAACCGTGTTATCTAGCTGGGCGAGATAACGAGCTTAAAACTTAATAGAGTATCTGGGCTCTTGAGCTCTGAGATATTCAATCAACCACTGACAAAAAAAAAAAAGATTACTCGCTATATCAAGATAAAAAGTATCCATAATCTTTTGCTGACAACTAATAGGTATAATAATGACCTCAAGTGGATAATACCCTTCTTACTCCATTCTACCTACAAAAGCCTTTTAAATGCTTAAATAACTATCATCTGCCACAAGTTCTCATAATTGCAAAAAGCTTGTTGGTAGTTGCCGTTTACAATTCTCAAGTTTTTTTGAGTGCCAATAAAGCAGTTGTTAGATAGCTCTGGGTCGGGAGGATTGTTGGTTTTTCCAAAACTAGTAAAGTCTGTGCACTTGCAGACATGTGCAACTAAGTGTGCCTGAATGGCAAACGAAAAAAAGTTGCTGGGTTTGTGGTACGGCTGTAACAAGCACATGAATCATGCTAATTATCGAGGACAAAACAGAAGGATTGTGAAATAACAGTGCGTTAATGTTTATGCAATCTCCTTAAAAAAAAATGCGAACCCTTTTTTTTTTAATTTCAAATGAGTGTTAGCTTTTACTGTGATTTATCGTGAATCAGTTCTAGAAAAATTGTATGGGGAGAAATAGCAACGTTTTATCCACATCGCAGTACGCGCCACTCCTAAATGCTGCAACTACAGATTATATTACCAGCTAGTTAAGATACATTAACAATTGCAGAGTCTTTTATTAGCAAAATTATGCAAAGGGGAGATGATTTGTTGCTTGGTGATATTGTATTCTGATAGGATAGTACCTGTTAAAATGACTACCAATCAGTGACAAGATGTTGCATGGCATGCTAAAGCAAAGCCAATAACCATGACGGGTTAAACCATTCCTGCCAAAAAAACGGTGTTTGCTTTTTTCTTTTATGTTTTTTTCTTTTTCCATTTTACTTTTGTTCTAAAGAAGCATTCGGTGCATCATGTTAATAGCCGACTTCTGATAGGACCTCAGCGGCTAGGGTAGCCTTTTACGCAAAAATATAAAATACGTCATTTGATATGCCATCGTTTTACTAGGGTTTAGTTAGATGGGGTACACGCCGGTTGAGTTCTATATAAGAGATTAGAGCTTGATAAGCTAACAATGGGTGAATTCAGAAAGCAATGCAGTCGCTGTAGCCGGTACAGTTGCTTGATTAAACATGAGAGCATCCAGGTCTAATGAGCCGTTTATTTTATATAATTTTGCATCCTGTGAGATTTTTTATTTATTTTTGATGTTCAGCCTTAAATGTTTTCGTGTTATAAAAAGAGATTGAAAAACGTGGCTAGTAAACAAAATAATCATTTATTATTTCTTTAAGCTGATAAGATCTAATTAAAATTCGATTCACGTCAGTTATAATGACTTGTTGTTTTAAGCTATGTCTATTATTTAAGGGGGGATAAAAAAAAGAAAGATATGAGACAGCAAAAGAAATATATATAAAAAAAGTAACAAATAAGAGATCGAGAAAAGAAAACATTGTTTGCAATACCAGATCTTTTAGGAAGGTTGAGAATATTGATAAAGGAATTTTCAAGACGTGTGACCACGTAGAAATTAGAAAAGAACGTTTTTGGGTTAATGGTAGCAGTTACTTGAAGATTTCAATGACAGCCAAGGTATGCAAATCAACAGTATGAAGGTACAAACAAGAGTTGCTACGACGTTGTTTGTGGTGGTGGTGATAGCGTTGATGATTTTGATTCGTTGAGACGAGTTTGTGAGGTGCGGCGTCTACTACTGTTTGCTACTACGACATGACCCAACACGACGCTGCTTTCTTTCGCTGCTTTGGTTGCAATCGGCAAAAAATAAACAAAAATAAACAAAAATTCTAAAGTAAAATAAAATGATTAATAAAATAAATCGATAATATTGAATACCAGTAATGCCAAATTAAGATGACTATGCCATGAGGTTATATTTTGGTAGAAAAAGCATAGATTCACGAGATATTGAACAAGCAAAAAAAGAAACAGAGCATGGAAGTAAAAAGGCAAAGGTCTTTTATTAATATTCACGTTTGTTGGATTAACGAGTGTATGTGTGTGTTAATGCCCCGTAAAAAACCTTAAATACTAACCCTAGCCCTGTGCATAAGTCACAGGTTTTAAAATTTTGACTTTTAAGCAGCCCCCTCGTGACCCAGGTTAAAGCATCAACAGTGATGATTCTGATGGCAAAAGTAACGGCTGCTTGATCTTTCCTTGAAAACGTTGGCTTTCCTATGGACTTTGTTGGAGCTTTAAATTTGTTAAATTTGTTATTTTGACAAGGATACATTACTTTGTAAATTGATATCATTTTCTGTTTTGTTCTCTCGAAGCTTGAAAAAAAAATAAAAGCCAAATTTAGCCAACAAAAACCTATAGAAAAAACCATAAAAAATTTATTTCAAAATTTTTTTGAAACCCATTTTGAAATTCTTTCATTTCTCTTTCCTTCATCTTGCTCATCGTGTTTAACTCGTAATTATTCCTGCGCTGACTCTATATAATACAAGTATCTATATATATATATATCTACTCTCCGTCTATTCCACTTGCGCCGTTGTAAAGTACTGAAGTCGCTGTAGTATTTAGTACTAGAGAAGAACAAAAAGAAGGTCTTAGCTTCTTTTTTATTTTATTTTTTGTCAAAATTTTTGTTATCAAACGCCAACGCCCATCCATCAGCAACCCTTCCTCTTCTTCTTTTCCTTTCTATCTCGCCCTCTCTATCTTTACCCCCTTTCCACTATCATCACAACAATTTTTTTTTTTCAATGATTTCTTGTTTATTCCAATGTTAACTGCATCAAAATATCACAAACAATGTCTCTCGATACTACCCGGAAACTTTTACCATCCACATCACCATCGTCTTATCTGCTCCCAGACTTAGGCCAACAACAGCAGCATCTCCAGTCCTTGACCCCGGTAAACGATGTTTTTCGCTTTCATGAACCAGCAAAACAATCGTCAAAGTCCACTTTGTCCGATATTGAATCTACAGATTCTGCGGGTCCTGTCCCGGGCTCGCGTAAAGCCTCGCGCATGCTGCGGCTTTTCAAGGAAAACGACAAAGATAATACCACATCAGCAAAGTATGCGTTTAAACACAAACATAAGCATAAGCACAAGCCTCGCAGCAAATCATCTTCGTTTGTATCTGACTTGTCAAAGCTGCCAAAAATTGCTGAGGCGCTAATTGAACACCAACAGCAGCGGCAGAAACAAAAGCAGAACCAGAATCCCCTGCTCGACCCTCAAAATAATAAGCTTTGTTCACCCGATGATAACCTGCAGCACTACCAACAACCACAACAACAGTCACAACAACCTCAAACCGTTATCGACACTAAAATTCCTTCGTTGGCTGATGCTGCTAGTTCAACTCATATCTGTCAATCTACAGTAGCCCTCGTATCGCCATCGTCTATTCTCACCGACTCTCACTCGCTGCCGTCTCCACATTCTAGCAGCATTCATACTTCCCTCGCATCCCCTCATCAACCTTCATCTAGCATTCAAAACACACGCGTAGAAAAGCCTGGCCCTGCATTCTCCAATCTTCTCAGCCGCAACGATCACGATACCGACGAGGATGACGACGAAACCCACTCGCAATCCTCGGGTTCTAGCGCAAACTCTCAGCCCAGTCCCATGAGCCTGCCAATCAGTCCAGGCTCACAAGTAACCGTTCACAGATCACATCCCTCGAATTCAACTAACAAAGAAGTCTCTCTGATCAAATATTATCCCCATACACCCAAGCCTCAGCGTCACCCGGCCACAGATTCCACTTCTGTTACTGTTCCAAAAGTCATTCCGCAGGAAGCTAACTCCGAGTGGGAATGCCAGTCACGGAGCGACTCCATCTCGCAGTCTGCTCCTATAAGTATCCGCGATCGCCGCTTGTCGCTAGCATCAGCAAAATCTGACGAAAGAGATGGTGTCTCTGCCAGCGTGAAATCCAACGTCTCGATAAGCATTGACAGCACCGATATTGAAAATATCACCGAAGAAGAGGCCGAGAAACAGCATCGATTTCCCTTGGCGGTCGAACTTACGCCGTTCAAGCACAAGGTGGGCGGCCACACTGCTATATTTAGATTTTCAAAGCGTGCAGTCTGCAAAGCACTTATGAAACGTGAGGATGTCTGGTACGAATCTATTGAGTCTCACCACGAAGAACTCCTCAAGTTCATGCCCAAATATATTGGTGTGCTTTACGTCCGGCACAGTGCATCTGATGACGAGTTTGATGATACTGGGCGATCTTTTGGTAATGCAATTGATAGCAGTTTGGAGGTTAAGAGCCACCAAGACACTAACAATGTTACTTCGCAGCCTGAACAGTGCTTCCCCAAAGTTGTTCTTGATGACAACATGCATATTCTTCCCGATTTTTTAAAGCAGCTCTCTTCGTCTGCTCCCTCTCCAGAGAGTCTACCTGCGGGTTTTCAAGATCGTCTCGTTTCCAACTCCCCTTTAACGCCTGCGAGCCCGCTATCGCTTTCTTCTCGTGGTGCCACGACTAAAAACCGAGAGCTTCGTGATATTGTACTTCAAGAGGTTTTTGCCTCCCGACGCTTCATTCCACCCGCAACTCAGTCTCGTACTGACTACTGTGCCAGCTCGGGGCGCAGCTCTGACCGACCTAGTGACACCTTGATCTCATCTCACAAAAGCATGGAGAACCTCACTTTGCTCAATGAAGATAATGGCATGCCTATTGTTCATCACCGTAGTCATTCTTCTGTAATTCATAGACGTGATTCCAATAGATCTTTGACTAGAATGAGTAATGAACCATTACTTTCTGTCTCTCCCCCGGACTCTGGAATTCCGCAAACCCCTGCGTTTTCGCCCTATCGGGCACGTCTTGGATTACAAGAGTCTAACTCTGGTGATACGCTAATCCGTGAGCTTCGCTTGCAGCGCGCTGGAATGCGGGATGGGGACAATGAAAGTGCCATTTTGCCTGACGATGAGGGGATCGAGTCACTCATTCTTGACGAGAAGAGCGCGAATTCCGGAGCAGTGTTTGAGATGGATGTTGAATCACCGGTCCAAGAACCTCAACGGCCGCCACTTAACCAGCATGCCTCGGCCCTGTCGCTTAATAGGACGGCCAGCAGCAAGTTGCTTAATCAGTCAGCAATTAACAAGGTTCCCCAGCTGCTGGCCAGTTCAGATAAAGATAGAAACGATTTTTTCATTCTTCTTGAAGACCTGACGAGCGGCATGAAGAAGCCATGTGTGATTGATCTCAAGATGGGCACGCGTCAATATGGCGTTGATGCAAAACTCAAGAAACAAATCTCGCAGACAAAAAAGTGTAAGAACACAACGAGTCGCGAGCTCGGTGTCCGCATCTGCGGTATGCAGGCATGGGACGTGGAGAAGAATGAGTACTTTTACCAGGACAAGTACTTTGGTCGCCGCGTTAAAGCCGGCCAACAGTTTCGCGCGTGTCTGCGCAAATTCCTCTATGACGGACGCACCGAATACTCGATTTTGCGACATATTCCAAAGATTCTAAACCGCATCAAAGAGTTGGAGGCAATTATTGCGCAGTTGCGTGGCTACCGCATGTATGGTTCGAGCCTTCTTCTCATGTATGACGGCAACCCGGGGCCCGGCGATAGTGGTGAGATTTCCATACGAATCATTGATTTTGCGCAGTGCGTTACGGCTGAGGACCCGCTCCCCAAGGGTGTTGTGACTTGTCCGCCGCAGCACCGCAACGCACCGGATAGAGGCTACCTACGTGGCCTGCGGACTCTGCAGACTTATTTCAAAACGTGAGTGTTTTCCCTTTTTTTATTTTTCAATCCAATTACTAACTTTTTTTTTTCTGCAGCATTTGGGAAGAAATTGTAGGCGAGCCGTTCCGGCCGGACTACGAATTGCGCGAAAAGGACTTTGCGCACCCTGTGCCTGAGCTCAGCAATTTTGACATCGAGCAATACGAGTCGGACGAGGGTTTGGCTCTGGAGCCAGGCGCCGAGCATGAGGACAGCGATGTATCTGTATAAATAGCATGATCACCACCCACTTTATATATCATATTTAATTAATGAATTCCGTACAAAAAAAATGAACTTGTATAGTATATTTATTATATCAGAGTTGCTGTAAAAAAAAATTAAAAAGCAGACTCATCTTGATAGTTACCATTAAAAAATAAAAGCAATATCTGGAAGGAATAGAGATAAGAAATAAATAACAACATATTACTATACAGGAAAATCAGATAAAAAAAAAAAAAAAAAAAAAAAAAAAAAAGACTATTTAAAACACAACAACAATAACTGAGAACAAAAAATGGGTTTTTTTTTTTTTTTAAATCTATACTATGCTTTAAGGGCCAGCACTGCAACACTCTCAACATGGTGCGTTTGCGGGAAAAAATCAAACCCGCGGATAGAAACAATCTCGTAAGCAGCGCCGCGGGGGTCATTTAACAGGTAGCCAATATCGCGGGCCTGCGAATGCACATTACAACTAACATAGACAATTTTTGCCGGGCGGAAGCGCAATAACTGTTCCAAAAAGGGTTCATCACAGCCCTTACGCGGCGGGTCAATAATAATAGCAGTGGAAGCAGGGTCGGTTTTGACGTCCTCAAAGATGCGTTCGGCGTTGCCGACCAGGAAGGAGGCGTTGGTGAGACCGTTAAGCTCGGCGTTGGTACGGGCAAATGTGACCGAGTCGCGCGAGATCTCGACGCCAATGACAGACTCGGCGGCGCCGGCGCAGGTGATGCCGAAAAGGCCGCAGCCGCAGTAGGTGTCGACGAGGTGCGTGGGAGGCAGCCCCGTGGCGGGGATCGTGAGGTTGTCGCGCACGTAGGACGTGACCGCCTCAAGAATAGAGTTGTTGTTTTGAAAGAAGGAGCTTGAAGCGTACTGGAATTTGAACTTGCCAACGCGCTCAGTGATGATCTCCTTGGTGCTTGTGCAGCAGACTTTTTCCTCGGTGGGCGTGGCATCAGCAGCACCCTCGGGGGCGGGGACCTCCTTGAGATTCTCACGCAAAAGGATCGTGGCACCCTTTTTGTAGCTGTTGAACTTACCAGCCACGACAGCACGTTGCTCCTTGAGGCCCTGGTTGATAATGGGCGTGCCGATAGCACATTCCTCAATGTCCACGACAGTCTTACGGCCACGCTCACCAAATCCCACGGGCGGACACTCCTTGAGGGCCTTGCCACCAGCGCGAGGAACGTCAAAGTGCGGTGTCAGCTTAGTCCGGTAGTAGTACTCCTCGGGGGACGCCACGGTAGGCAGGATCTCGGGCACCAGCCGTGTGTCCAGGCCAGAGTTGTGCTTGTAGGCATTGACAATGACATTGCGCTTAATCTCAAGCTGCTCGGAATAGGGCAACATCTGGTATTGGCATCCCGAACAAGTGCCAAAGTAACGGCAGTTGATCAAGCTATCGTCACGCTTGGGTGAAGCCTCAATAACTTTTAAAAGTTGCGCTTCAAAATGGTATTTTTGGGTTTTGTAGATTTTGCACTCAACCAACTCGCCGGGCAGGGTGTAGGGAACAACAACGACCTGAACGCGCTTGGAATCGGTCGCAGTAGCTTCGCTGGATTCCTCGTTTTTCTCTTTTTCCACAAAGCCGATACCGTCGCCGCCGCCGGCAAGGGCCTGCACGCGGACCACAACCTCGCGGTGCTCAGGATGAACCGTGCCCCTTGGTCTTGTGAAAAACTCTCTAAGATCGTTGGCAACATCGTCAAGTTCAAGGCCAGCCTGATCGCGCAGCACCGTTTTAATATCCTGGATCAGCACGCCCTCGTTTGAAACAGGATCAGCAGCAGGTGGTTCCTTAAACCGCTTTCCCTTGGGTTTCTTGGGGCCCTGCTGCTTAGGTCTATTGGGGCGGTGGCCCTCGTACACCTTGGGGGTTTCCTGCGTGGTGGTACCTTCGTTCGCTTGTTGCTCATCAAGTTGTTGGTTCTGGGTGTCGTCAGCCTCAGCCATGGCCCGTTTCTGGGGCACTGTGGTGGGATCAGTCACATGTGTGTCCTTAATAATATCAGAAGCGCTCATAGTCGTCGAATTGGAATAATGTCTATTAGAAATGCTAATAATTGAAGTTTGCTTGTTTGCTGATTGTTGAGGATAGTAGTGGTTGCTGGAGAGGGCAATTTGTCTAATGTTGTTGATGCTGCTGGTTCGTGTGTATAAAATTCTTTTTGCTAAACCACGAAACATGAAGAATTGCGCACGAAACACAAAAAATGAAAATAAATTAAATGGAATAAGGTAAATAAACTAGAAATGCTTTTTATCTACCTCTAAAATAATGAGATCAACAAAGATACCCAGATACTGATGAACGGACAATACAAAAAAAAATTTTGGGAATTAATATTTTTTTTTCTTTTATTTTTTCATTGATATAAAATTTTTTGTATCAGGGTTAGGCAGCTGGAACACTCACATACTAAAAAATGAATAAATAAAATAAAAAAGGCAAAGTTACAGCACTTTTTTGGTAATGGAGATTTGCTTGCTATTAATTGGTCAAAAGTAATGAGCTTTTTAGTGCTCATAAAAATGGGAGTTTTGTCGTATCACAGCCGATAGTTGAACAAAAAAAAAAGGGTATAAATCAGATCAAGCGAAAATCATCTCAGTCGCATAAAAGTTCAAAGTGAATAAAAAGAGAAAATGGAAAAAAAGCTTTTCACTAAAAGTCTTATAGTAGATAAATAGATAATCAGGTTATTTTTTACAATAGATAACATTTGTTAATATTAACGGTTTAAGTGAGGATGTCTTTGTGTATTGATTCAAGATTTAAAACATATAATTATAGTAATAAATAACTTATCAGTTGTCAGCAAATTACAAAATATACATATTCACCAACTTGTTTTTAATTTTGTAGAAATGAAGTTACATATCATGGTTTCAAATCAAAATGATTTTATTATGGCAAAAATATCATATTTGGCGGCATTTGACTTATGTTCGATGTCAAATCTTTGAATACATTGTGCTCAAAACTTTTATAAAAATAAAAAGAATTAATTGCATATGTTAATAAAATTCATCCCCTTAAAAACTTTTACTTATTGAATTAATTGTTTTTAAAAACAGGTTACATAATTTGACTGGCATCTTCATTATGGTCATGTTCGGTTATTGGTTGTAACAACTCCTTGTTAATTATAACTGTTTATTGGAATGTATAATCAAAATGTAACACAAACATGAAAATTCAGCTTCAGGTCTTATACTTTTTTCAAACCTGGTATCAGATCAGGGTCTTGGTGCAATCTTTATGTATCAAACAATAGACCCGACAATGACTCAGTGATGCCACATAGCGCCAATAATGACACATTTAAATCCATAACTCTTTTTGTAAAGCCACTGTTTTGTAATTCTCATTATCCAAGTTTTATGACTGATTGTATCAGATTGTTATCTTTTGTTTACGATGATGCCGTTTCGTCTGTTTTGTCACCATTTTATATCCACACTTGGGGTCTTTGACAATTGCTGTGACGTCCACGTGATCCCTATTGACATATTTCCTGATAAAGTAACATTTTGATCTGGTACATTTTGCCGCATTTGCTGCCACTACCTACTGCGCTCATTATTTCTTCTTTTGTATAGATTAATGACTAACTTTTTGCCAAATCCGTGCTAATCCGCTACTGGCACCTCTGCAACGACAAGAAATTTTAAAAATTTTCTTTCTACACACCTTTTTTTCAATATTCAAGCAATTCCTCAATTCCCTTCCACCCCCCTCACCACCACTTCATTCTCAGCTGTTTCGCTACAAACAGAACCTGCAGTCAGACAACCTTGGGTTATCCTATACTGTATTTTATTTAGATATATCGCTACTACTTATTATATATATCTAGACTCCCCCATTTTGTTTCTACGCAAACTTCTCCCCCTCCATTTTGTTTCGCTCACTTAAATCTTACTCCAGGTGTATCCAACGCCCGCTATTGAACTCGTTTCAACCATCTATCAATCTCAAGTCGCACCACTACCGCAACTTTTCTCTTTACAGTAATTTGAAAATGTCCGAGAAAGAACAGCAACCCGCCGCCGCCGCCGCTCCTGCCGGTGAGGCTCCCGTCAAGACCGCCAAGCAGCTCGAAAACGAACGTAAGAAGGCTGAAAAGCTGGCAAAATTCCAGGCTAAGGAAGCAAAGAAGAAGGCTGCCGCTGCTGCCAATGCCAACAAGCCTAAGAAGGCCGACGCCAAGAAGGAGAAGCCCGCTGCTGAGCCTATCCCTGCTTTTGAGGACAAGACCGTCCCCGGTGAGAAGAAGATCCTTGTTTCTCTTGACGATCCTGCCCTGAAATCCTACAACCCCCAGGTCGTTGAGTCGTCATGGTACCAGTGGTGGGAGAAGCAGGGATTTTTTGAGCCTGAGCTCAATGAGGATGGCAGCATCAAGACTGAGGGCTCCTTTGTCATTCCCGCTCCCCCTCCTAATGTCACCGGTGCTCTCCATATTGGACATGCCCTCACCATTGCCATTCAAGATACTCTCATTAGATACAACCGTATGAAGGGTAAGACCACTCTCTTTATTCCCGGTTTTGACCACGCCGGTATCTCTACCCAGTCTGTTGTCGAGAAGATGCTTTGGAAGGATAGCAAACAAACCAGACACGATCTCGGTCGTGAAAAGTTCACTGATCTCGTCTGGGAGTGGAAGGAAGACTACCACCAAAGAATTAAGAATCAGCTGAAGCGTCTTGGTGCTTCTTACGACTGGAACAGAGAGGCTTTCACTCTTGATGACGAAAGAAGTGACGCTGTTCTTGAGGCTTTCATCACTCTGCATGAAGATGGTACTATTTACCGTGCCAACAGACTTGTCAACTGGTGTTGTGCCCTCAACACTACCCTTTCCAACCTTGAGGTCGAGAGCACTGAGATTGAGGGTAGAACCATGCTCAACGTTCCCGGCTACGATGAGCCCGTTGAGTTTGGTGTGCTGACTCACTTTGCTTACCCCGTCGAGAACTCTGACGAGAAGCTTGTTGTTGCTACTACTCGTCCCGAGACCCTCTTTGGTGATACTGGTGTTGCTGTTCACCCTGATGATGCCCGTTACAAGCATCTCCATGGCAAGTTTGTTCTCCATCCCTTTTTGGACCGCAAGATTCCTATTGTCACTGACTCCGAGGCTGTCGATATGGAGTTTGGTACTGGTGCTGTCAAGATCACTCCTGCCCATGATCCCAACGATTACAACACCGGTAAGCGTCAGAACCTTGAGTTCATTAACATCCTTAACGATGATGGTACCTTCAACGAAAACGCTGGTTCCTACGCTGGCATGAAGAGATTTGATGCTCGTAAGAAGGTTATTGAGGAGCTCAAGGAGAAGGGTCTCTTCATTGACCAGACCAACAACCCCATGAGTGTCCCCAGATGTGCCAAGTCCAACGATATTATTGAGCCTCTTCTCAAGCCCCAATGGTGGGTTTCCCAGAAGGCTCAGGCTGTTGAGGCCATTGAGGCTGTCAAGGATGGTAGAATTACCATTTTCCCCAAGACTTCTGAGAACGAGTTTTTCAGATGGTTGGAGAACATTCAGGACTGGTGTATTTCCCGTCAGCTTTGGTGGGGTCACAGATGCCCTGCCTACTTTGTTAAGTTTGAGAGTGGCATCGAGCAAGACCGTGGTGACAACCAGTGGTGGGTTGTTGGCAAGACTCTCGAGGAGGCCCAGGCCAAGGCTCTCAAGAAATTCCCTAACGAGAAGTTTACTCTTGAGCAGGATGAAGATGTTCTTGACACTTGGTTCTCCTCTGGTCTCTGGCCCTTCTCTACCCTTGGCTGGCCCAAAAACACTGAGGACATGAAGAAGTTCTACCCCATGTCTTTGCTTGAGACCGGTTGGGATATCCTTTTCTTCTGGGTTGCCCGTATGATTATGCTTGGTATGAAGCTTACCGGCGATATTCCCTTCAAGGAGGTCTTCTGTCACTCCCTCGTCCGTGATGCTCAGGGCAGAAAAATGTCCAAGTCTCTTGGTAACGTCATTGATCCCTTGGACGTCATTGCTGGTATCCCTTTGCAGGGTCTGCACGACAAGCTCCGTCTCGGTAACCTTGACCCCCGTGAGATTGTCAAGGCTGAGGACGGTCAAAAGATTTCCTTTCCCAATGGTATTCCGGAGTGTGGTACTGACGCTATGCGTTTTGCTCTCTGTGCTTACACTACTGGTGGTCGTGACATCAACCTTGATATTCTCCGTGTTGAGGGTTACAGAAAGTTCTGCAACAAGATTTACCAGGCAACCAAGTTTGTTCTTATGAGACTTGGTGAGGATTACGTTCCTCCTGTTTCTTCTGCTCCCACTGGCAAGGAGTCCCTTGTCGAGAAGTGGATTCTGCACAAGCTTTCTGAGGCTTCCAAGGCCACTAACGAGTCTCTTGACAGCCGTGACTTCCTCACCTCTACTTCTGCCATTTACAACTTCTGGCTCTACGAGCTCTGTGATGTCTACATTGAGAACTCCAAGTACCTCATCCTTGAAGGCACCCCTGAGCAGCAGAAGTCTGCCAAGGATACTCTTTACAACTCCTTGGATGCCGCTTTGAAGCTGATCCACCCCTTTATGCCCTTCATTTCTGAGGAGCTGTGGCAGCGTATCCCCCGCCGTCCCGAAGATAAGACCCCCTCGATTGTCGTTGCATCTTACCCTACTTTTGACGAAACTGCCTACGACCCCAAGTCCGCTGCTTCTTACGAGTTGGTCCTTGAGGTTGTCAAGGGTGCTCGCTCTTTGTTGTCCCAGTACAACATTCTGAAGAATGCCACCGTTGTTGTTCAGGCTATTACCGATGAAGCCCATGCCACCATTGCTGACCAGGAGGCTTCCATCTTGTCGCTTGTCAAGGCCGCTACTAAGCTTGAGGTCCTTGGTGCCAACGACGCCGTTCCCTCTGGCTCTGTTGTTTTCACCATCTCGCCCGAGATCTCTGTCTACGCCATTGTCAAGGGTCACGTTGATTTTGACGCTGAGATTAACAAGGCTAACCAAAAGATTGCCAAGATTGAGAAGAGCAAGGTTTCTCTTGAGAAACAGACTTCTGCCAAGGACTACGAGAACAAGGTCAAGGCCGAGGTCCGTGAGGCTAACCAGAAGAAGCTCGAGGGCTACATTGCTGAAATTAGCGGTCTGCAGGCTGTTATTGATACTTTCCAGACCCTCAAGCTGGAGAACTAAACCCCTTAATTTTCTTTTTTGTATAGTTTTGTGTATATTATTTAAAATAGTCTGTTGAATGGAAAATACTTTTTAAAAAAAAATCAAGTCCAGTGGATAATCATAAAATATGAACATGGAATTAAAATAAGGAAAAAAAAAGAGTCTATATAACTTTTGATATTTATTACTGTTTGATTTACAAGTTAGTACATCCAGCCGTTCATAAACGCTGTGTGGGCAATTTCATCCTCCTCAATAGTGCGCGCGGGCTCTTCAAAAACGGTTTCGAACCGCTCAAACTCGAGCGCTGGCGCGCGCTTGAGCTTACGGCCTTGCTCGGCGGCCATGAGCGACGAGTACGACATGTCCAAAAAGTCCTCGAGCACGTACTGCGGCTTGCGGAATTGTTCCGACATAATGCGCGCGAGGGTGGCGACGTTAGGGTGGTAGTGAGATTGCAGCGTCTCGAGCTCCCACAGCGACGAGGCAATGGCATTTGTCAGAGCTGGATCGGTTTGCTCGTTATCAAAGGGGTCCTTGAACCCGCGCGTCTCAGGATCCTCATCGGCATCATACTCAGGGCGGTGGATTAGCACCATGCACGTTGGGTGTCGCTTGAGCTGGTTATAAACAAAGGGCACAATAGCCACAATCGCCGAGGGCGGCGCAAAAAGTGCCAGTCGCGAAATTCGCTTGACAAAAGAGGCCACCACAGCGACGGAAATGTGAGTTGAGGTGAGGAAAAGATCGAGCAAGCGGAAAAACCGTGATCGGTATTTAACGTGCAGAATTGATGCATCGAGTAAAGTGTAAAGTTTTTGAAAAAATTTGGGGTAGTCGAGATTGTGGTTTTGAATGAGATAGAACAAACTGTTGAGGGCAAGAAGAGCAATGGGGCCACCGGCCTCGTAGGCATCAGAAAGGAAGTCCATCAAGAACTGCGGTTGGGCCATGTTGGGCACAATTGCCTTGTGCAAAACCGTCAGAATCGCACGGTACTGCTCGGCCTCAATGGGCAGACGGAACGCCGCCAGCAGCGCCTTCTGGAACTTGACTTTGTGGCTGCTGACCATAAGGGGTGACGAGACTTGCACGTTCTTGGGAGCCTTGGGCTTGATGAGGAAAAACTCTGTAAGCTGGTCATCGGCCTCTGGGAAGTTGTCGCCAATAGTGATGAGGTGGGCAAAAAGGCGGTCAGCAGCACGAGCCGCCGCATCGTTAGTGCGGAGTGCATCGGATTCCGTCAGCATATCACCAAGCACGTTGAGGAAATGGTACCGCAAATCATCATACACAGAAACATAGCTATCCATAAACTCGTCAACTACCGAATCGGCGTTTTCGCGCGCCCAGTATACGGCCTCAACTACACCCGCAAGGATGTCGCGCGGGAAAAACGTCTCGTTGGGAACATAGTAGCGGTTTTCCAGCTTGAACAACCGCAGCGCAATTTGCAGCGCCAAAACCTGCAGCGAATCCTCCTCACTTGTGCGTATCACGTCGTAGAGCGTGCGCTTAAATGCGTCGTAGCGCTTTGCCAGCCAGAGCACAACCTCGGTCTGCGCAGCCGTGAACGTCTTTGAGCTGCGCAGCTCGCCCTTCTTCAAGAGCTTGCCAAAGATCCGAAAAAGTGCCGTAATGAGTTCAACCTGGATTTCCCCAGAAATCTCCGCAGTGTCAGATTTGAGGCTCTTTTTAAGCGTGTCAAGCAACCGAGCTAGTGAGTTGTAATTTTTGGAAGACTCGAGGATAGTAGCTTCGAGAGCCTTGATCTCGGCGGCGGAGGCAAATGCCGGCGCGGCCTCACGCTGCTTCTTAGTGGTGGAAATAGCCACAGACTCCGCGGTATCGCTCTTTCTCTTGGCCATCTTTATCTTCTGTATGTGTATGTGTTGAGTCTCAAGTATATCGTTGATTTCAAAGAGACGATTTGAGATGAACAGTTTTAGAAAGAAAAATTTCAGGTGTTGGCGAGCGTAGATATTGGAAATATTTTTATTTTATTTTCTTGTGATGATATAATACTTACGTAAACATCCCAGTCTTAGATGTTCACTACATTGGCAGGTTTTGCAGTAGTATCTGTCCCGATATGTGTGCGTTGGTATAACTTTGAAAAAGTTGGAATTTTCACGGGTGCTCGCCTAGCAGCAGTGAATCCGCCTCGTTGATTGGCCCGTACAAACTTCCCCCAAATTTTCGTTTTTTCTTCTACTTTTTTCTTGTCTTCCTCTCTCTTTTCCCTTTTTGCTGTCCCTTTTTTTTCAGCTTACTATCCTCCATCACCTCTCATCAGTACAAAATGAGTCTCCGCATTGCTTCCAGATCGCTGGGTAAGTAAATGGTTTTATTTTACAGCCGTGAAAACTAAGCTTTTCTTTTCTCTTTCCTCGAGAAGGAGTGCTCGTGCAGTCTTTGCTAACAGTTTCAGTCTCCGTCGGCCGTCCTGCTCTTGTTCGCCCCGTCGTTGGTATTCCGTAAGTACTCTGTTTTTTTCTTGTTGGTTATTCGATTGTTACTTGCTAACCGCCTGGGTGGTAATTGAATGCTGATGTTTTGCGCAAAGCTCCCAGCCAATTGCTTCGTTACTCAATTCTGCGCCAACGTCTCTATGAATCTCTCTCGATACCAATTGATTCCGCGCGCGCATCCCCGACAATTTTTTCAAACTTTTACGAAGCATTGCTTGGGTCTTTGCTGCAATCAGCCTTCAGGTTTCACTCCTCGATTTTATTCTTAGTTCCATCGTTCGTGCTTACTCTTCCCAGCCCGACCCCCAGGCCAAGGCCTCTTCCATTCTTTCTGCCCTGCCTGGTAGCACCATCGTCTCCAAGACCGGTATCCTCGCCACTGCTACTGCTGCCGGTATCTACACCATCTCTAACGGTCTTTACGTTGTCAACGCTGAGACCTGCATTGCTGCCGTTTTCGGTGTTCTTGTTCTCCTTGCTTCCAAGACCGTTGCCCCCGCCTACAAGGAGTGGGCCGACACTTACATCACTAACGTCAAGAAGGTCCTTAACCAGGCCAGAGAGACTCACACCCTTGCCGTTAAGGAGCGCATTGAGTCTGTTTCTCTTGCCAAGGACGTTGTCCCCATCACTCAGTCTCTCTTTGCTGTTTCCAAGGAGACTGCTCAGCTCGAGTCTGAGGCCTTTGTCCTTAAGCAGAAGGTTGACTTTGCCGCTGAGGCTAAGTCTGTTCTTGACTCTTGGGTTAGATACGAGGCTCAGGTTAGAAAGAGAGAGCAGCAGGCTCTTGCTGAGTCCGTCATTGCCAAGGTCAACGAGCAGCTCAAGGATTCTCAGTTCCAGGACAAGATTCTTGCTCAGGCTGTCACTGAGGTTGAGGGTATCTTCGCCAAGGCTTAAAAATATAGTATAGTCTTTACATTCATACGTACTTAATGACACAATTCCAATTGGATGCAGCATGGTAGAAAAAATGACAAAAATGGGTTAAACAATTAAATAGTAATGAGCCAACGAGGTTTCAAACAGGTAAACAAGAAAGAAAAAAAAAAATCCTGATTTTGGAAATATGCGCAGTGATTCAATGATAGTAATTAATAAATATGGTATACAAGTTTAACACAAATTATATATTTTAAGTCTAAGTTTCCAAGAATCTCATAGAGACAAATCTTCTAATTTCCGGGGTATATTTTTTTCCCCCTTTGGTTTTTGCTGGTGTGTTTGTGTCTGGTTTTTTTTTTTTTTTTTTATAGTTTGTTGTAAGTCTAGACGGCTCTTTTCTCGAGAAGCAGAGCGCCAGTAGGCACGGGGACATGACCATCTGTGACGGAAAATACCGTGCGACCACGCAAAATGGTCTCCTTCACAAGTCCATTAAGTTTCGCGCCATGGTAAGGGGTCAATTTATTTTTAAAGGGGAGGAGTGATTGATCCACAATCAGGGTATCATGGGGATCAAAAATGCAGAAATCGGCGTCCTTGCCAAGGGCAATTGAGCCCTTGCTGGCAAACAGACCTACTTGCTTGGCGGTGTTGACACAAATCCAGCGAGCAATCTCGGCAAAAGAAACGGCCGGCGTGGGGGTTACCAAAGTGCTGCTGCTGTTGTTGTTGTTGTTGTTGTTGAGTTGCTGCTTGGAGGCGCGTTTTTGAATCCCGGTCCAGAGGATAGGGAGGCCAAGGCCCACGGATGAGATGCCACCCCAGGCCTGCATGTAGTCACCATTTTCAAGGTCCTTGAGCACGGGGGTACAGGGCGAATGGTCCGAGACCACAGTACCAATCTCGCCTGTGCGCAAAAGCGCGTCCCACAGTGCCTCATTGTTGGCAGCGGCGCGGATTGGCGGACAGCACTTGTACTGCGTCGCGCGCGGCGGGATGTTTTCTGCGGCAAAAGTGAGGTAGTGGAAACAAGTTTCGACGGTTAACGGTACCCCTGCAGCCTGCGCTGCAGCGATGGTCGGGAGCGCTGCCGCCGACGCCAGGTGTACAATGTGGAGCGGCAGCTGCGGTGCCGTAGCCGAAAGCTCGATCACGGTGCGGATAGCACGAAGCTCCATGTCGTCCGGGCGCGATGTCAAAAAGGCATCGTAGGTGGCTGGGTCCAGTTGATTTTGCTCGGTTCCCTTGGCTTCTACCTCTGCAGCGCTGTGAGGGTGGTTATGGCTAGAGCAGTCCCTTTCAGCGTGAAACATTACAATGGTCTTTTCATTGCGCAGGGTCTGTATGGCGCGGACAATATCAGCATCCTCCACCGCGGGAAACTCATCAACGCCCGATTCAATCATAAAGCACTTGAAGCCACGCACGCCGGCATTAACAAGGGGTACAAGGTCGGCGGCATTGTCGGGCACAATCCCACCCCAGAACCCCACGTCGACCCAGCATTGGTTTTCTGCGGCAGCAAGCTTGCACTGGAAATTGGATACTGTTGTTGTGGGCGGGATGGCGTTTAGGGGCATGTCGATCACCGTCGTGACGCCGCCGGCGGCTGCAGCCTTGGTTCCAGTCTCAAAACCTTCCCATTCGGTTCTTCCTGGCTATAGTAAGGGAAATAAGAGTGTTTTTGTTAGAAATTTTTCATGCGTTTAGAGATTTGCAACTAACGATGAACGTAGGCCTCGAGAGTGGTGATTTTTTTTTTTTTTAAACAACTTACCTCGTTAAGGTGAACGTGAGAATCAACAATCCCCGGCATGAGAACAAGATCCTCTAAGTTTCTATGATTCTCGGGGTCAACTCCCAGAGCTCGGAGAGCCTCTTCGTAGAATTCGGTTTCGTCAATGGTATATTCTGCTGCTGCTGCAGCGCTCAACACCTCGTGTTTGCGGATAATGCTGACAATCTTGCCCATAACGGGAGAGTAAACAACAGTTGCAGGAATCACTTCAGTCTCAAAAACAACGTGGTTGGACGTCACAGCGTGAAGTTGTTGGTTGGGGTTTGCGGTCATGGTGCGACTTGGAAAGAGTTAGGTGTTGATTTTTTACAAGTATGCTTGACTATCCAAAAGTAAAAATAAAATAATTAATGAATTAATTAACCAAAAAGAAAAAAATAAACAAACAAAAAAAAATTAGAAAGGAAGAAGAAAGTAGAACATGGAATTTTTTACTTAAAAAACTGCTCGGCTGGAGATAGCACACTAGTGCTTTTTTTCTACGCATATATAAATATATAAAGACTATGAAGAGTTGTATTTTTTTCTACGATGAGCTTGGAAGTTAAGCCAAAAGATACGCACGGATTTGTAACAGAGCTTATACTCGCTGTTAAAAAAAAAAAAAAAAAAAA
>JAJMRT010000405.1:2500-21416 GCA_030558065.1 Geotrichum phurueaensis | reverse complement strand
TGTTGTTGTTGTTGTTGTTGTTGTTGTTGTTGTTGTTGTTGTTGTTGTTGTTGTTGTTGTTGTTGTTGTTGTTGTTGTTGTTGTTGTTGTTGTTGTTGTTGTTGTTGTTGTTGTTGTTGTTGTTGTTGTTGTTGTTGTTGTTGTTGTTGTTGTTGTTGTTGTTGCTGCTGTTGCTGGTGATGATGCTGTTCTTGATGGTGATGTTGTTCTTGATGATGATGTTGTTCTTGATGATGATGTTGTTCTTGATTATGATGTTGTTCTTCATGATAGTGGTGTTGTTGTTGTTGATACGGCAGATGTTGTTGCGTATGGAAATGTTGGTGATAATGGTGGGATGCCGAAGCCGACAGGTCGTGCTCACGCTTTTCAGCACCACATGCACCGATGGCACTTTGAGCAGCAGGAATTCCCTCGTGTTCTTGATTGGTGTTTGGGGCAGCAGCAGCAGTGTCATTGTTAATTTGATGAGATACTTTAGTAGCTGCGGAACTAGTTGTAGCTGTGACGGTACCACTGTTTTCGCTGCAGCTGCTGCCATTGCTGGGCCGCAACCGCAGACGAGTGAGGTCAGCTTCAATCTCATTGGGCTGTAGCTCAGCAAGCTCGGGTGTAGGCCCCAAATTGGCGGCCACCCGGCGCATGTTTTGGACCTGGGTCCTGGGATCTGAGACGCGATTGTCACGTTCAGCCTTCATGTAGAACTCGCGCTGAATGTCGCAGATGCGCTCATTAATGTCGTGGATCATGCGCTCGCGCAGCTTTTGTTTGTTTTCATAAAACTGTAACCAAACGTTGTCAACCTCGCCAATCGCGACTTTATGGACGGTGTACTTTTCGTAGTCGCGCTGTTTGCTGGCCCTGCGTAACCTTTTCTCGTGTGCGGCGGTCTGCGAGCGGTAAATGCCCTCAAAAACAGAGAGCTTTTCGCCCTTCTTAAGCGCCTGAATCATGATTGACAAGCGGTGCGACTTGGAGGATATTAGCGATTTGGCAACAGATGTGTATTGCTCTGCCAGCAGGCCTTGCTCGGCCTTAATTTCTTCCAGCTCGTGTTCCATTACGTGGATAAGAAACCAGAGTATAATAAGAATAAAACAAAAAGATAACAACTATATAGCAAAAAAGTCCAGGGGGTGCTTACAAGATAATGCTTTGAGGGACTAATAGCAGGCACTCCAGTCTTTAGAGAGGGGGTTAGTAAAAAAAAAAAAAAGAGAAAAAATTATTTAAATATTTCAGATATTTCGCGATGACGGCGATGACGGGCAGAAAGTGAGAAAAAGAGAAAATGAAGTTTTTTTTATTTATTTTTTTTTATCTCAAACGACTCTTCATCATTTTCCCAGGATTCCCGCAGACGAAATGGAAGGGCAGCTGCCCAAAACAGAAGATGTTAGGGCTTGTCTTTATCGGGACCCAGTGCGGCTGCATACGGAAGAAATAAAAAAGAAACTTTAAAATTTAAAATATAACTTAGTAGTTAACCAACAGCTAAAGTTATCCCAGGTCGCAAGTATCAATACCCAAGTTCACAATTCAGTAAAGATTTTATTAATTTGGCTAAAATAGTTATTCTATAACACTATCTACTCTAGACACCGTACAGCTTGCCCTCTTCAGCAATCAGCTCCACGAGAAACTCCACCTCGCTGCGGTTGCGGCCCTGCACAAGCCAGTCGTGCGCGAGGCGTTTAGGCCAGCCCTGCAGTGTGTTCACTTCGGCGACAGCATCGACAATGTTGCCATTGGCCAGGGCCTCGTTGGCGCGTGCCATTACGGACCCAACATCATCACCGGTAGCAGCACTGGTCTTGGTCCATAGAAGTTTAGAAAAAATTAGAGAACCTATGTGGCCAGCAATGCCCGCGTTGGGGGGAAGCAGACTGGCGTCCTTAATCTCGGGTTCGAGCAGATGGAAACGTGCCGCGAGCTGTTGGCGGGTCAGCACACCCAGGTCATAGACATCGCGGGGAATGCTATCAATAGCGGCGAGCAGCAGCGGGTCTTCGTGCGCAGCAGCACGAATGGCCTCAATGTAAGGGCGCAAGGCCACAGGCTTCTCAGACTGCAGAGCAGTACGCAGACGACCAATGGCAATGTGTAACTTAGCGGCAGTATCGGCTTCACTGATGGCCTTGTCAGCCTCAATGGTCAGCAGCTGCACTTGCTCCAGTGATACCGCGAGCTGCTCAAGGTTGGCGAGGCGGCCGTCGCGCTCAGCCTCGACGCGGGCGCGAACTTCATCGGCAAACTTCTTCTCGCGCTCAGAGTTGACAGCAAGCACCTGGTTAGAAGCATGTGTAAAAATGACCTTGTTAGCAGCCTCAATCTCGTTTTTGAGACGCTCGTTGTAGCTGGTAGCAAGACGCTGCTGCTCCTCGTGGAAACTCTTGGCCCACTTGGCCTTCTGGGCCTCAACAGCCTGGGTGAACTCGGTAGAAGTGTGATCCACAACAGAACCAGCCTGGGAGACAGCCTCCTGAACCTTGCGGTTGAGCTCCTCGGTCACAGAGGTTTTGATATCAGACATGGATGTCGCAAGTTGAGTAAGCTGCTTAGAGATCTTGTCGATGTGCTCAGATGTTTGCTTGGATTCGTTGATAGAGGTGATGAATTCATTGAGTGTCGCAATTGACTGGATGACAGCGGCATCGGCACCTTTGGGGGTCTCAATCAACGGGAGCTTGGCAGGCTTGGGCTTAGCCGAGAGATGGGGGCCAGGTCTGACAATGTTGACCGCGCCGGGGTCAACAGGTTCGTCAACAGCCTTCCATGTAGCACCTGATCTGGGAATACTCACACTTTCCAGGCCGCTGGCAGGCTTCTCGCTGGCTGACTTACTGGCCGTAACAGCAGAAATGGAGTTGAAACTCTGGTTGAATCTACGGTTGAGAATGAGATCCATCAGACTCGCTCCGAGGGGGACGTGATCGACAAATAGATCATGAACGGTGTCGTTCTGAAGAGAATAGTAGGCACCGCCGGCGTAGAAAAGTGAGCCGAGAAGAAAGGTAGAAACGAAAAGATTGCGAAAAGTATGCGACTTCTTTTCAGACTTGGCCGAGTTAATGGGCTCGGCGGGCTTGACGGGCTCTTCGGAAGCCTTTTTGACAGGTTGTTCGGCACTAAGAGAACCGAGAGGGGTGTTAGGCTCAGTTAGGAGCTTTCCCTCAAAGACCATGTGGGTAGGAGTAGCCTAAACAATATAGAACGCAGAGTTAGTGGGTGTGTGTGATGTTTGCTGATTGGGTATCAGGCAAGCTGCAAATCAGAGGGTTGGCACAATCAAGAAGTGAGGGGCAGACAATTGAATACCACTTACAGAAGCATAAGTTCTGACCCGAGCAGCCAAAAGCAGCGAGCGGGATCTGCTATTAAGAGACAGCATTGTTGGTGGTAAGGGGTGGATGTGAAGTGTAGGAGGGGGAAGGTTGGGTAGAAGGTCGAGCAGTGAAGGCTTGAGATGGTGGAAGAAAGTAAAAAGTGAAAAAAGGAATGGCCAATAGGAAGCGTGGACTTTAGGGTTTGTGCATTAGACGAGTGGGAGAAAGAGGAATTGGTGACGAGGGGCTATCAAATCAAGTGAGATTCAAAAGATATAGTAAAAATAAAACAAAATTGAAGAAAACAAGTTTCTTGACCAAAAGAATTTGAGACGTTTATGTGTTAAACTTTTAAGACTTATATAGTAACTATGCATAAATTTTAATGTCTAATAATTGGACTTCGTGGCCAAGTTGGTTAAGGCGTGCGACTGTTAATCGCAAGATCGTGAGTTCAACCCTCACCGAGGTCGTCTTTTTGCAAACTCAATTTTTATAGCTTTCTTTTATTTTTGTAGACCATTGGAAAGCAAACCACAAATACCTGGATTGGATTTTCTTGATTCATGGCTTTTAAAATAGAGGGCGCTTAAAGCCTGTGTCTTGTCATAATAGGTAAATTGCAAAAAGCAGCAAACAAACAGCCAGCAAAAGTTTATAGTATAATATTGCAGCATAATTACCACAATGTAGTTTTTTTTTTTTCAAATGCAACTGAACCGGAAAAAAAAAAGAATCAGATAAAATCTATTCGAGCGCCGCCATGAATCAAATAAAAAAGAGATACAAAAAAAATAATACTAAGATAAAAAGAGTAAATATTTGCTTTCCCAGTTTGAGGAAAAACAAGTCTGGCCTATGATAGTTGCTAAATCCAGTACGGAACAATTTTGCCAGAGGGAAAGGATCACCGTTAACCTTACATATATATACAATATGTTAGCATGAAGTAATAACAATAATAAAATTACAAAACTGATGGATAGAAAATAGAGATACTTATTTTGAGCTATCATTGACAGCAACTGTGAGTATTCATGTCGTTAGAGCTTATTACATTTGCATTTCTGTTTCTATTAACTTTAGATGCAGATGGAGAAAGGCTGTTTTTTTTTTTTTTTTTTTTTTTTTTCACTTGACAGTCATTCTGGACTGACTTTTTGTGGTATTTTTTTTCGTCTGTATGTTATTTTACAAAATTTATTTCGATGATCGAAATCGCATCTTGAGGAATGTTTTCAAAGCCCAAGGACATTTAGCCAAGAAAAAACTGTCTCACCGTTACCTACCGCTAACATCTTTACTGACCGAGAGTAGCAAAGAACACCAAATCTGTTGCGAGGGTCAAGAATTAAAAGCTGAAAACTGCGACACTAATCGTCGAGAGATCATGATTATGTAGATTTAATTTTTCATTTCATTTTGTCAGTAATTATTCAAATAATTACACGGTCAGAAAAATTTACTGGGTTGCTTGTGCATAAGTTCAGACTTCAGTGAGAAGCCAAAAGAAAAGACGTATAATTATAGTCTGCACAACTGACGAAAAAAAAAAAAATACCGCGGTAGAAATTGCAGCGTTTCTGTAACTATCGCATCTCGTATACATTTGAATTCCTGTATTTTTATGGTCAACCCTATATGGCTGTCGAGACAACTCACTGAGCTCGTTGTAGCTACTTTTAAACTTGTTTGAGAAGTGACATTCAAGGCCTGAGATAAAAAAAAGATGGGTTTCATTCAAGAAAATCGTGGCCTAAGTTTTCATTAATTTTGATCAAAGTATTTATAAAGAAGCGGGTCTAATAAATGCCATATACAGGTTCCAGTTGTCAATATTCAAAGGGTACTGTATCAAAATGTGTCCTAATTATAATGAATGAATCATACTGATTGAATGATATTAAATAATGTTGACGTGAAGATGAACAGTGATGATTTCAAACTTTTGAATTTAATTATACTATTTTTACAAGGCCAGCCGAAGGTATTAATAGATTTAAAAGATGCACACTTGAACCATGAGCTCATGCCTGATATCTTGCAATAAAGGTAACTGGCATAATATCTAGGAAAATTTTCTCAGGCAGCAAAAAATCAACAATAATTACTTTCTTTGAACATTATAAATATTTTCAATTGATTTGTTTATCAAGTTTGATTTAATTTTTTTTTTCTTTTGTTAATTTCAAAAAAGGCATGTGGCTTTTTAGGTTTTATTGCCTTTCGAGATGATGGTCACACACACACCATGAAATTTGGGGCCAAAAGGTCAAAAGAAAAAAAAAAAAATAGGACCAATAATATTAAACTATATTCCCAAAATGGCAATTAGAGTTTTGATCAAAAAGATTGCAAAAAACAATTACTAGAAAAAAAAAGATCTCACTGTGGGTGAAATATCTTCCAACTGACCACACCATCAAAGACTGTAAAATCATAGCGTTACTGTAAACCAAAAGACCGTTTTAGGAATATTAAAAATTAGCAGAACCTTTGAGAGTAGTAAAGGAAAAAAAAAAAAAAAGAAAGAGAAAGAAAGAGAAAGAAAAAAAAAGAGAAAACAAGGTAACTAGGCCAATTCTGATAGCCAAGACTCTCACAATCCAGGCCATATAGACTTTGTCAGGCTGCCTTTGCCAAAAGGTAAAACTACCTTCATCAAATACTTGCCAAATGGCTTATAGCTTTTTTACGTCTTTTGGATGCTTTTTCCGGATTAAAGCAGCGCAACTTTAGTAAATCTTCTCTTTTTTATTACAAAAAACCAAAAAAAAAAAAAAGAACTTTTTTTTTTCTGATTCTTTTGATGGAAACTGCCAACTTGATTACCAAAAGAATCTAAATCTTGGTTTTCAGTTAAGCCAATCACCAACAAGAAAAGTTTAAAATAGGCTACAGTCACATCATCCATGAGTCCCAACCTTAATCCTTAGCAGCCAATCAGATAAGATCATTCCATCTGATTTTATTGCCTTTTCAGGCCAATAAATAAAAAAAAATTAGAATTGAACGCACATTACCATCTATACAACAAAAGATGAAAAAATTTCTATAACACCTTGGTTTTATATATAATTTTTTATATAAATATAGCAGTATCTTCTTCTTTCTGTTTTTTTATTTAGTTTTTTGTTTATTTTTTTGTAATAATTAAGAATCGATTGTTTATTGCACAAATTCTTTTTTTTTTATTTTTATATCTTTGGCTGAATAAAAAAAAAAAAAAATCCTCACACTTTTCCATATACAGACACACATACAATGAAATACTCCTTGTTATCCGCTGTTTACTTGCTAGCTAGCTCAGTATCAGCTCTTCCTATCGTTGCCCGCTCACAGGTTACGCCATCGCCCACGGTGCCGGCGCTTGTAAAGCGAGCGGACAGCAATGGCGCCCAGTCAGTGTGGACATCGACGCATGTCAACGGCGTCAAGGAGCTTGTCACTGCTACTACCATCGATGGTGTCACCATTTCTGCGTCCCCTGCTAAAAAGACTGATAACTCTAAGCCTACGCCCTGGATTAGTCTCGACGGCTCTGGTATTCCCATTATGGTGACTCCCACCATTGTCAAGGCTGGCGGCGAGACCATTTCGGCCTCGCCTGTTCCGCCTACTAACTACCCCACGCCCTCGGCTATCCCCCCTGTGCTTAGATGCTTTGGTAGCCGTGTGCCTCAGTCTAACCAAGCGTCTTCTAAAATTGCTCCTGGCTACCCCTTTTGCTCACCTCTCAATGGTACTGAATGGCTCGTGGGTGAAACCTACTGGATTACCTGGGACCCCACCTACTGGGGCGGCAGCGATATTACTCAGGTCAAGATCTTTGCTCGGTTCATGCCTATTGATGACGACCAGGACAAGGTTTTTGAAACTGATTGGATCTCAAACACTGATGGATACTTCCCTCTAAACATTCTCTCTGACTACCGCATTCGCAACACTGATGGCTTTATGTTTATCAACATGCGGCCGCTCGTGTCTGCTGGTTCTGATGCTGATCATACCGGCACTGTCAGCGGGCCCATTATTAAAATTATTCGCAACAAGAGTGAAGCCGAGACGGTTATCTCAAGACTACCTTCCGATAACCGCAAGAACTCCATTTCCAATGGCAACAGCTCTGGGCTCAGCGGTGGCACTCTTGCTGCTGCCATTGTCGTGCCCATTGTTTTTGTTCTTCTTATGGGTATGTTTGGATACTATTGGTTTGTGCTCCGCCGCCGCGCCATTAACCGCACCAACATTCAAAAAGCAACCACTGGTAAAGGTAATGCCATTCCCAAGGGCCAGTCGTTGACAACGGTCTCGACCAACCAGTCGCAGATGACCATCAGCAATCCCTTCCATGATGCCCACGCTGTCGAGCTGGCAAACAACAGACCTGAAACCAAGCCTTCTTCTGCTGTTTAATGAGATTTACGTTGAGATAAAAGAGAAACATGACCCCAAAAAATGCAATAAAAAACCAAAAACCAAAACAAAACCAACCACGGATGTAATAAAAAGTAATATACATGGTTTAAATAACAAGAGAGCAAAAAACCAGTAATAGTAAGAAGAACATAGAAAATATAGAGACATGAAGCAGTTGTAGATCGTTGACGATCGTAAGGGTCACTAAAAGAAATGAAACAAAAGAAAAAGACTTTTTTTGTTGTTGTCGTAAACACATAATAAACCATCATTCATAAAAGCTCTGGAATTGCTAGAGCTGGCGCTGAGTTTTACTGTTGCTACCACGCGGCCACAGAGACCAAACTGGTAGCAGCGGTAACAAACTAGTGAGAGATAATTGGCGTCTCGGTCTCAGCGCGACCAAACTTGATTTTGCACATTGGGCAAATAGCATGGCGCTTAACAAGCCAGAGTTTGATGCAATCGGCGTGGAAAACATGCTCACATGAAAGCACGCGTACGCGTTCGCCGTCCACAAGATCCTCGATGCAGATGGAGCAGCATTGCTGCTTATCAGTGCTGCTAGTGCCCTCGTGTCCACAGCTGATCCCTGCGTCAACATTGGCGGCAGGGGCTGGAGAGGCTAGGTTTTCGTGGTCATGGGTGTCTTTGCCGTCATACTCGTTATCAGCTTGGTCAGCATGATAGATCTGCTCCGGGAAAAGCTCGTCTAGCTCTGCGAGGGTAAGAACGGGCCGCGGGACTTTTTTCTGGCGGCGGCGGCGCCCAGAACGGTTGCCAGACATGGGGTAGCCGTATTGGATCATCCGGCCACTGTAGTGGCTGGGCTCACCGACCAGAGGGGCCCGCGGCTTGAGCAGATATGTTTTGATGCTAGAGAGAGCGGAATGGATTTTGCTGCTCATATATGTGTGTATATGTGTGTGTGGGGTGTAGGAGATAAAGTGTTTAGACGCTGTTGGAGTTGAGAATTGAACGTGCTTGAATATGCTGACAGAAAGGTGCTAGAAAGCCTGAATGGAAATGTACTGATTATGATGATAATGAGGTAGTAGCCAGTAGCAGTAGTAGGCAGGAGGAAAAGAGCGCAGACAGTTGGCGCTATTAAGAAAAATATAAAAAAAAAGCCTTTAATAGTACAAAGTAGGAGTAGTAAATCGAGACAGAATTTCTCTCAGAACGATGTTGCCCAGAATAAAAAAAACAACAACAACAGTTCAACCAGCATATGCGTTTGAATATATATTAGAATATACAAGTATTTGTTAGAGAGTTTTGACAATAATACCAGTATCCAAAGTTTGAAACCATTGGGGTGACATCGTACATGCTGCTGCTTAAATCCCCAGAAGATTTACAATTTCTCAAGTACAAAAACCCCCAGTATTTTATTTATTTTTGATTATTATATTCATTTTTATTATTATTTATTCATTTATTTTATTTTATTATTATTTATTTATTTTTTAATTTTGCCGATTAAAGAATGGCTGGTCACACAATGGAGTCTTCCTGCCCACCCTGTTAATCAAAACTTTACGATAAGGAACCCCCCATATATATATATATATATTTTTTTTTTGATTAAAATTAAATATCATCAAGTGATGGCGACTAAACGTAGGTGAAATTGGATATTATAGGATCTGACTCGGTTGGTCAGTAGTAGTGACAGAGGAGGTATGGGATTTTGGCTTTGACAGCTGGTGTTGCTTCGGTTTGATAGTAGGAGGCAGCCAAGGCTTTGACAAAGATTTGGACCGAACTTAGCGATACCGAACTGCATTTCATCCTATTCTCTGCCAACACAAGGTCCAATCAACCCATGATAGACATATATTGTCTTTTCTTAACTGGTCTTTGTCACCTGCACACGACCCTAGTTGCTTTATGCCTTTGTCCAACCTTTTATTTATCACAAAGTCCAAGTTTTAAATCTCAAATTTGTTTATTGTCACCCCGCAATCGCCGGTAAAGACCCCGGACAACAGTCAATCCGTACTAGGATTAACCAGATCACAAGTAAACGGATAGCCGAGGGGGACTGAAAAAACTGTTCATGATTGGTATTTATCTTCTTGATATCTTCTAATTTTTTCTTTTTCTTTAGATCACAAAATAGCCAACCTGTACAGAAGTGCTTTGATTTTTTATTTTATTTTTTATTTTACAACAATTCAACAAAAATAAACAATATCTTAAGAGTTTGGTAATATATTTCCCGGCAACTAATGTCATCCATTTCTAGCGTTCCACAGTATTTGCAGAACCTGACCGTACTGGAGCTAGCGGGGCTTGCTCCAGGCCCGCTTTGTGGCCAGATGTTTGCTGATTATGGCGCACGGGTAATCCGGATTGACCGCGCCAAGTCACTCGCCGCCGCTCGCGCCGAGAACCTCGACATGCTGACGAGGGGTAAGCGGTCGCTGGCATTAAACCTCAAATTGGCCGAGGGGCGAGCGGTATTAGCGGCCCTTTTGGCTCATCCTGACGTGAATGTACTTGTGGACACTTACCGGCCTGGGGTACTGGAGCGGCTCGTTGACCTCGACGCCGTGGCGGCAGCGCGAGCGCTAGCAGCGCCAAAGACGCCGCTTGTGGTCGTGCGGCTCACGGGCTATGGCCAGGACTCGCCGCTTGCGGGTCATGATATCAACTACATTGCCAAAGCGGGCCTGCTCGGCGCCTTGGGAACAGAGGGAACGCCGCCCATACCGCCCATCAACGTGCTCGGCGATTTTGCAGCGCTAGCGCTACCGGCCTTTACTGCTGTGCTTGTGGCACTCTACGGCCACGCCAACCAAAATGGGAGTGGTAGTAATGATAGCAATAGTAAGAGTATGACCAATGACAATGCGCAAAACGAGCAAAAAATAGTCCAAATCGACGTCAACATTGTCGAGTCGCTGCGCTACTTGGCCCAATTTGTAAGCTTTGCGCGCTACCATAAGGAGGCGGCCGTGTACCGCAGTGACGCACCCCGCGGGCAAAATATCCTTGATGGGCATGCGTGCCCCTTTTATACTGTGTACGAAACGGCCAATGCGGGCGAGTACCTTTCAGTAGGGGCGCTAGAGCCGCAGTTTTATAGTTCGTTTCTTGAGTTTCTTGGGTTTACTGCTGATAGCCGCTATAGCGATAAAGATGTTGGGGATGGTAACAGTACAAACGCTAATCTCAAGGGCAGAGACTTCATCGAGGGGAAGGCCGAGATCCTGCCAAACCGGTTTGATCGTGACAACTGGCCCCTTCTGCGGGCGGGTTTCCAGCGCCGCTTAAAGCAGCGGCCCTTGGCATACTGGGCCGCACGTGCATCCCATTTTCCCGACGCTTGCGTTATGCCCGTGGTGCCGCTAGCGCCGCCGCAATTGATCCCCGACGCCATAGTGACGGGGTTTGGCAACAGCCGCAATCCTCGGGGTAAAGACCCCCACAGTTCAAGGGAGTCCAAATCCCTCAGGAAACTTAGCGAGGAATTCGGGAAAAACAGAAAAAGGGACGCAGTTTCTGGGAAAGGCCGCATCTTGCCGCCCGGCGCCCACTCGTACGCGGTACTGACTGAGTTTTTGGGCCCTGACTGGCAGCACATGTATGGTACTGGCGACTACGTCTACCAGCACAAGAAATCCAGCCTCTAGCCATTTCCCACTAACTGTTATTTCCGTGTTTACAACTGCCATTACCACTGCTAATACTACTTCTGTTATGCCTGTTACATACGCGCCCATGACCAATAATACATTATATTTCTTATAACTAGCGTGTACCCTATATAATTCATTAATAAATAAAAAATTCCTTGAAAAAAAAAAGAACTGAATACAAAACAAAAAAAAAACAAACAGGAAACAAAAAAACAAACAAACAAAAAAAAAAAAGCAGTTAAAGCTAAACAAACCTACTGCAATATTGTTCAATATGTATAAATTTCACAAGACCCGCTAGTCTAAGAAATCCAAAGTGACGGGGTTGACGTGAATGATGCCTGGTCATCATCAATTGTGCTGCTATTGCTGGCTAGCCCCAGATCAGCGGAACTGTCAAGGCGATCGCGCATACCGGGATCAGAAAAGATCTTGTTCGAACTGGATCCCGCTGCCGGCTGCTGCTGGTACTGCGCCTGCAGCAACCCCTGGCGCTCAATCGAGTGACCGCCCAAGTACAAGTTCGGAAGCAGCTCGCCTAGAGGCTCTCCGCTATCATATGTGCTGCTCGCTATTGAATCCACTGGCTGTAGTGGGGCCATAGGGCCCACAATAGGTGACAGCGGATCGTTGGGGTCAAGGTAGTCAGCAACCGATGCAATAGAAGCTTGGGTCGTGCTGCTCCTGCCAGCGGTTAGATTGCCGCTGCTGTTGTTGCCACTAGAGTAGGAGGAGTCAGGTGCAACGTTGCGAAATTGAAGTGGTGCAGAGCTAGATCCAAAATCACGCGGCTGGTCGACAATATCCACAGACGAAGCTGTGCTATGAAACCGCTGTTGATGCTGTTGCAACAGCGAAGCCGGTGTAAAGATCGGAGCATTGTTGGTTTGAGTACTACTCCCTTGGTTTAAAAACATTCTCGTATTTAATAGCGTCGATGTAGAAGAATCATTACTATGATCCCCCTCCTGCGAGTTCGTAAAATTTTCTTCAGCTGACGACGCCAGGGACAAAGTTGATCCCCCCGTCGCGTTGCTAGAAAGAGCTGCCAGGGCTGCAGGGGAAGACTGTGAATTATTCTCAAGAATTACAGAGGGTCGGTGCTGCCGGCGCTGCTGCTCCTTCTGCCGTTGTAGCGCATCGCGCTCATCGCGGCTCTTTTGCCGCTGAATCTGGTACATTTCAAACCGCTCAAAGTACGACGACGAGCCACCCTCATTTCCAGTCACTTCTTCATAGTCTGGCGGTGCATCGCCATTTATTGCCGGCAGTACACTAGTGGATCCTGGGCGGCTGAGGTTGGGAGGTGGTACATCTGCATTGAACGGTGGTGGAGCCAACGACGGCTTACGGAGGTAGTGAATAGGCCGAATCTCAGGCGCTGTTCCAGCCGGGATAGGCCGCAGTGACGCAACACTTGCGCGACGTGAGACAGGATCAATGTAAGCAGGGAGATAAACATTAGCACTAGTGCACTTGCCATCCAGTAGATGAATTGGTGAGTCAATAGAAATTTCATAGTGTTTCCGCTTGCCCGGCTCGGCGTCTGGATTCGGGTCCGGGCGCGAAATGCGAATCACGATCTTGATCCAATGATGGATTTGAATCAAATCGTAAGTCGAATTAGGGTGTAAAACTTCCCGTTTTTTGGGAAACGACTCGGGGATGAGACTGTTCAATTCAAGCTCGGCGGAGCTAGAAATAATATCGCCTGAGACCTGGACTCCACTTGCTAGCTCTGTCAGTAGATTGCCACTAAGCCCTTCTTTGCTGGCAATTTCCTCAATCATAAACTTTTTCGTCGGCTCAATGCGATGCACTCGCTTATTTTTGCAATAATATTCATTGTTTTCAGTGATGAATATTCGAATCCGGTGCACATCAATCTTTGCCAGCGGCGTCAGCTTGAAAGCCATAGGAATCTTTGTACCAATGGGAAAAGCCTTGCCAGAAATAACAATATCGTAGTCGAGTTGGTCTTCCCATTGTTTAGAAATTGCAATCGGCTCGTTGATCTCAATGTTATTGTCGGCCGGGCATCTGACCAGCGTTACGTCCTTGGTTCCAGATACCTTTGTTTTAAACGCACCGTGACGGTCGATAGATGCGTCAAGAAAGTAGTGTACAGAGCCAAAATTGGCGTCAATAGACTCTGGTAATGACTGTGGAATTGGCAACTCAAAGTTGTAGTAGTAATCGCCGGGCTCAAATGTGCGGTAGCCCTTAGATGTTGTTTCAAGATCTACAGGCTCATCTTTAGAAAAACTTCGGCGCGGTCCTAAATTCAGTGAGTGCAAAAATGGTTCCTTTGAAAACGACGGAGTAGGCGACGCAGCGCGGCGCAAACGGCCAGCAAGCCCGCGCACGCCGCGTGTCGATGGGGTGGTGGAGGACGAATCGGAATTTTCGGAGCTAGCGGTGTCAGAGCGCCCACGAGTAGAGTTACGGTCACTGTGGTCAAAACTGTCGCTTCTTTTGGGCGTGCTGCCAAGCGATGACATAGACCCGTTGTGCTTATCAAAAAGGTCGAGCGAAAGGGTATGACGGTGCGAGTTGTCCTTGTGTAACTTGATCATATTTGCACCAGACGAATAATCGGAGGTTGGAAACGCCGCATTAAAGAACGGCCAGGTGTGAGAATGAATCTCTGTAATTTCATGAAGCTCTGACTTTTTAGGAGGAATTCCCTCGGGCCATTCAGTACGCGCAATACCTTTGAATGTTAGAGAGATGGATTTGATTTTGGTCGATTTGTGGGCCTTGACGATAAGCGTGCCGCGCAAAAGCGAGGGTGGCCGCTCTTTGTATTCATCTGGTGAAAACCCACGGAGAAAGATAACAGGTTCAGCTAGCACAATCGAAAGTGACACGCTCCCGGCCGAGATAAGCTCATTTTCTGGCAGCTTGAGCGATGAGTCAACTGGTGAAAAGGCCTCTGTAGGAAATATGGGCGACATGTTGCCAGCCGGCTTGGGCTTGAGAGAGGACAAGCTGGGAGCCATGACGAAAGGTGATGGATAAGATGGGTTATGGAGAAATGATGCGACAGAGAGCAGCCAGGAATGAGCGAAGAATAAGCGGCTGAAAAATGAGCAGTTATAAGTCAAAAGGAAAAGAGAGAGAAAGAGCAATTGTTAAAGAGGTTGAGTTAAATAATTTCAAATAAGCTAAAAGTAACGGCAGCGGTGATCTGAATATGGCATCCCCTCTGCTTCTTTGAGTACAAAAATAATAGAGAGACAAAACAAACAATAAAAAAAAGAAAAAAAAAACAAAACAAACGGCGATGACATCAGCCTCGGATGACAGGCGGTACTTAGCAACAACATTATCAGCTGGATTGCTCCGGGCATGTCGATAAAACAGCAAACAGCACCGAGCCATGTATGTTGCTGCCAACCGGTCTGAGCGGAGCCCTAACCTTATCACGTGTGTCAAAGGGCCCATGTTCAAAGCTCCGCCCGAGGGAGAAGAGTTAACAAGAGGCAGCAACTGCAATGCTATCATCGGCTGAATATTTAAAAACAAAAAAAAAAATTGTTTACATTCCTTTCCTTCTTTTTCTTTCATACCATGCCTCAATTCCTCCTATACAAAGCACAGGCAAGATATACTGCAAGAAGCATAGAGGCCAGAGACCATACTAGCCTACTCACTTCACCAGAATGAAAATCACTGACAAGCTCAACGATGCGCATAGAAGCCCCGCTGGGTCAGTGCCAACGTACTCGTTCGAGTACTTTGTTCCTAAAACATCACAGGGTGTGCAGAATCTCTACGACCGCATGGACCGAATGTATGACCTGGGCCCCGCCTTTGTCGACATTACTTGGAACGCCGGCGGCCGGCTCTCAAACCTTACATGCGAGATTATAGGGACGGCGCAGGCTACGCTTGGGCTCGAAACTTGCATGCATTTGACTTGCACAGGAATGCCGCGCGGGATTGTTGAAAATGCTCTCAAGCAAGCGCACGACGCCGGCTGCCAAAACATTCTTGCGCTACGCGGGGATCCGCCGCACGAATCGGAGAAATGGACCGCCACGGGTGATGGGTTTTCGTATGCCAAGGATCTTGTCAAGTATATCCGCGCCACGTACGGCGATTATTTTGACATTGGCGTGGCGGGGTACCCTGAGGGGCACCCTGAAGAGGAGGATATTGACAAACTGGTCGGCTACCTCAAAGAAAAAGTTGATGCCGGGGCCACTTTTGTAATCACGCAAATGTTTTATGATGTCGATAACTTTATAACCTGGGTGCAAAAATGTCGCGCTGCTGGAATCACAGTACCCATTATTCCTGGAATCATGCCCATTTCGACCTATGACTCGTTTATGCGGCGCGCCAACTGGTGTCAGATCAAAATCCCCGAGTCATTTTTGAGCACACTTGAGCCGATAAAGGGTGATGATGCGCTTGTGCGTGACGTTGGTACCAAGCTGGTTGCTGATATGTGCGAGCGAATTTTAGCTGCGGGCTTGCGGCATTTGCACTTCTACACAATGAATCTTGAGAAAAGCGTGGTGATGCTGCTGGAGCGACTCGAGCTAGTTCAGGATGAGACTGCGAATGCGGAAGCTGTTGCAACTAGCGCATTGCCCTGGCGGCAATCGCTGGGCCGGGCTCGGCGCGAGGAGTCGGTACGACCCATTTTTTGGAAAAATCGCAAGCATTCATATGTCTCGCGCACACAAGATTGGGATGAGTTCCCTAACGGCCGCTGGGGTGACTCGCGATCGCCAGCCTATGGCGCGCTAGAGACCTACGGTGTGCTGTTACGTCAGCCTTCGACCAAGGCTATCACGCTATGGGGCCGGCCCACGTCGAGTCACGATCTTGGCGCGCTCGTCGTGCGCTACCTACGCGGCGACGTCAAGTCGCTGCCATGGTCCGACTCGCCCGTGTCAAACGAGATTGACAGCATCCAGGCGCGCTTGATTGCACTTAATGAGCGCGGCATTCTCACTATTAACTCGCAACCCGCGGTGAACGGCTTGCGCTCAACTGACCCCGTACACGGCTGGGGCCCCAGCAATGGCTACGTCTATCAAAAGGCATACCTCGAACTGCTGGTGCCGCCAGAGGTCAACGCGTGGTTGATAGCCAAGATTAATGCGCGCGACGACGATGGCATTGTGACCTACTACTCTGTTAACAATGATGGTAACCTTATCACTAATACGCCTGAAGACAGCGGGCCTAACGCCGTTACCTGGGGTATCTACCCGGGCAAGGAAGTAATCCAGCCAACTATTGTTGAAAAAATTTCATTTTTAGCGTGGAAGGAAGAGGCCTTCCGGCTCGCGCTTGAGTGGTCGCACTGTTTCCCTGAGGGCGATGCCTCGCGTACATTCCTGGAAACGGTGAGCAAGAAGTGGTGCTTGATTAATATCGTTTTTAACGACTTTCAAGATGAATATGGTATTTTCGAAATCTTTGAAGAAAAGTGATGATAAACTTTTTTTTTTTTTCAAAAAAAGAATTAAGAGTATTAGATTGGATTTAATTATAAACAAATATTTATATATATTTATACAAATAATAGGAATATTAGGGCTGTATAAAAGCTGATAATTTCAAGTAAAATTATAATGGTTTTTTTTATTCTCTTCTTCAAAAAGTTGTCAGTTTAAAATGTAGTTGAGATTAGCTTTGGGCACATCTTGTTTCAAGTTGGCTGGAGGCTCCCACTGCATCCGCGGCAACGGCTCTACCACTAGAGCGGCTGCTGCTGGCAGTGGCGGCGGCTGGCTTAGCTGCTTATCGTAAATGCTATAGGGCAGGTCCGGATAGTTTTCATTATGGAAAATGCGCGCTGTTAAATCCATTCCCACGCCATTGCTGAGCCGCTCTAGTTGGTCCTGGAGGTACATGCCCGCTGAGGGGTAAAAGTTTAGCGTTTCAAATCGGTCACATTGCTGCGGCGCGTTCATTTCACTGCTACCGGTATCCCCAAAATAATTGTCATCATTACTGTTGTTTTCATTACTCTTGTTTTTGTTGAGATTGATAGTGTTGTGTGCCAAACTTTGCGTTGAGCGGAAAATCTTGGGAATAACAAAAAACTTCATGCCGGCTTTGTAGCGCGGGTAGGCAATACGTTTAAGGTACTCGACGGAAAAATCGTATACAGGTGAAATGCAGAATTTAAGAACGGGGCAGGTGCCGCGTTTAAAGGGCGATTTATCAGTGCTGCTTTGGCGGAAAATGGTCACGACGGAGAACTCAGACGTGTGGGCAAAATGCTCAACCATGGTACGGGAGTCGGTGAATGTGAGCAACTCGTTGAAGCCTTTGCTGCTAGTGGCTTCAAGATGGCCGGAGAGAAGTTTGACTTGGTGAATCTCAGTTCCCATAAGTGTATCATTATTGTTGGTATTGTTATTAGTGCTATTAGTGTTGCTGTCGTTGCTGTTTGTAGTGCTATTGTTTGTAGAAGTTGGCTTGGCACAAATAATATTGTACAAGTCGTCAAGGTCTTTTGGGAAAATCAAATTAATTACCATTTCTGACGAAAAGGGTCTTCCCTGGGTTGTCATTTTTTGCCTTTTTCCATTGCCTCCACGACTGCCACTATCGTTATTGATGTTGATTGAAGTCAGACTATCATTATTGTTGCTGCTGCTATTAAATAAGACGAGCGGCTTGCGCTTGCGAGAGATTGTCAACCGGCCGCCATAAGTCTGGTCTAGGAGGCGCTCAATTTCCGGTTGCGCTAACGGTTTGAATAACGAATACGTCCGATTCGAGCATAAGAAGGGATCGTGGCCCAAAACCTCATGTGCCGACCCAGCACTACTACTTCTGCTATTGTTTTTAGCAAGCAAACCAGAAGGTCCGTTATTGGGGGCGGTGGATGCTATGCCAACAAGCTTCGTGTCAATGTTGGCCAAAGGCGATGAAGCCGGCGAGATTTTAGCGGTAACGCTGGTAAGGGCCTGGTCGTACGGCTGTTGTGACTGCTGGTGAAAATGCGCATATGGCGGCAGCAATTGGTGCGAATTGGTGGAGACAAAGTAATTTTGCGATTTGAGAGTAATTGAGCTGAGAATGTCAAGCTGATTACAATCATGTTCAAAGACTCGTTGCAAAGGTCGCTTACGAGACAGAGCCACATTGTTACTTTTTTCAAAATAACCTTGGTGGTAGGCAGGGTTGTTACCGTAAACCAGCGGCGAGCGCGGTGAGCCCGAGGGTGTGGGAATGGTGGGGCTCGAAGTAAGCGATACTGGTGTGTAGAGTCTATTCAATGCATGGTTACTAGCTTCAGCCGCGGAAAGGGCATGGATATTGTAGATGTTGTATGACGGAGCAGGAAGAACTACGGGCGGTTTTGGTTCAAATGGGCCGGCCAAAATGTTGGATGAGTTGGGTGCAGTATAACTGTTCATTATCTTAGCAGCAGATGTATGTTTGTATATATCAATAACAGTGGTCTAAAGAAAAGAAGCGGGGAAAGTGCAGTATTGTACAACTGCTGGAGCGGCAGGCACTGATTTATATATTCAAGCAGCTTAATAA
>JAJMRT010000404.1:0-21392 GCA_030558065.1 Geotrichum phurueaensis | reverse complement strand
AAGAGGAAAGCATGAATGGTATCGCAACATTGTACCCGATGCCCAAGTCAGCTTAACAGTTCCCAAGCGAATTACCAAACAAGTCTTGCGGAACGAGTCGCGTCGCATTCTGAGCATCATCACCCAACTACGCACGGGTCATGGCTCAACTAAAGAGTGGTTTGAGAGGTTCAACATATCACAGGACTCTCATGAATGCAAATGCGGCGACCTCAAAACTATACGGCACATTTTGACTGAGTGCGTCTATTTTGACGAATTAAAGCAAGAGTTGAAACAGGTTTCCCCAGCACTAAACCTCTCAGTGCTGCTCAACACCAAACAGGGGCTCAAAGCAATTGCCAGCTTCTGTAAGTTGAGAGATGAATTCCTCTCGACGCTCTCACACCATTGTTAAGCCTCTTTATAGAAGCTTGCTGAAACCATTGTGGATTATCACTTTCCGACGTTTTTTCTTGACTTTATTTCGAGTCGTTTTTTATTAGGAGGTCTGATACTGACGAACTAGTATCGGGACGAGAATTCTCAGCAATCCGGGCAGTGGCTAGGTGTAACGGCATTTTAAGGCGAAAGCTGGTTATACGGGATTTCAAATGAACATCAGTCTTTATGGAGGACCTGAAGTTTTACTTTTTATTTTTATTTTTCATTTTGTTTTATTTTTCATTTTGTTTTATTTTTCATTTTGTGATTTATTGTATTAAGTAATTTTTTAGTATGGCCAACTGGCTGGGCAAAAATATATTGAATTGAATTGAATTGGCAGACAGTAACAGTAACAGTAACAGTATATTTTTGTCCGGTCAACCGGCATATTATACAAGATTATTTACAAAAGGGATCACTACCGTGTGATGTTTATATAGACAGTGTCTCATAACCGTGAAGACCGATGTTCTTTTAATTTCCGTTTTGTAAGCTTTCGCTCAAATTGTCATGTACACCTAACCATTGCCCGGATTGCTGAGAATTCTCGTACTAATACTAGTTCGTTAGTACCAGACCTCCTAATAAAAAAGTCTTTTTTTTAAAAAAAAAAAGTTAAAAACTTCGGAGAGTGATAATCCACAATGGGTTTCAAAGGGCTCCTAAGAAAAAGTCCTAACGGCGGTGTGTTTGTGAGGGGCATTCACCTCTCGGTATCCAAAAACCAACAATAAATTGTGGCTCTGGACTAGTAATGGGTTACCCATGTACTTTCTGTCATCTTCAGTGCTCAACAAATCACCTCACTACTCAAGGATTACCCGGAGTAGAGAGTTACGTAATCTGATGGAAATTTTTCACCATCTTCAAGCACCCTCCGGAGGGTGGTGAAGTCCTGTTTCCAAGATTTGGATCTGTCGTTTCGAATCGCCTTTGTCGCTAAATTTGAACAGGCTCATTGAGCCCTGTACCATTCAAGCTTCAGGTATGCCATGTTATAAAATTGTCGTCTTCATTTGACATTCTGTCGAATTGTCGTTTTGTTTTTGTCGTGAACCACCTCGGATTCATCTCTTCAACAGAAAAGATGAAAGCATCAAGGGATTCTCAGAATGAGGCTGGTAATGCTCATTCGCAGCCGTATCAGTAGTCGTCCTTTTGGATAAATGGTGCTTTTAACGTCATCCCAGGACGTCTGCCGTGTCATGTATCGTCCTTTTGGATAAATGATGAGTTTATCGTCATCCAAAGACGGGGTGCTTTTAACGTCATCCCAGGACGGGTCAACGTCTGCCAAAGTTCAGACTAATTTTTTTAAGGAGCGGTCGATGGTGTCGAATGCATGCTGGTCTACTTTAAGTATTAAATTTAGGGAGTTTGGCCGAGTGGTCTAAGGCGCTAGCTTCAGGTGCTAGTCTCGAAAGAGGCGTGGGTTCGAACCCCACAGCTCTCACACTTTTTAATAAGCTACTTTTTTATTTTCAGGGTAGTCTTAGAAAATATTCCTGTCTAAACTCCACTTGAATTCTACAACTAGACTTTAACTTGCGATTAAGGACGTTCTACTTCACGAAAAAATCCTCACCAAGGGAAAAAAAAGAATTGTTTTGAATTAATTTCACATACAAAATCCTTGAAGTGGTAAATGGGGTTAAGGATTTATGTCGTTTTTGTTTTCCCTGAAAAAGTGAAAATTTTTCACTGCCTAGACTCACACCTTCTAGACAATTTAAATGATATTATTATGAAAAAGATCGGTTATAATGACGCTAAACTTGAGATTGACGATGAAGATAGTCCTATTATGCAAGCACTTACTAAAGTTTCTGAAAGTAAGGCGTTAGAGCTCTTTTATTACTTGCAATTACACGAATAGCGGCAGAATAGGGCGTGCAAACGTAGTTTAGAGGATATTCTGTGCTACGAGCAAGTTTTGATCTAGAAAAGAAAGCAAAATGAGAGCCAAAGTGATATTCGAAAGATTTTCAGTTGATTAAAGCATATAGCTATTTATTTTATTGTCAATTTATGTATAATTTAGCTGGCGATTTTGGATCGGGGAAACTCTTATTAAGGACCTAAAAGTCTTCTCTACATTTAGATCCTTAATATCGAGTTAAAGTGTATTTAATGAAATCATTTTAAGATCGCATTTTTTTTGTGTGTTTTTTTATTATTGATAATACAAAAACCCTTATCAGTACAGACATATTTTGACAGACAGTATACTATATATATATACAAAGCACTCGGCCTCCTTTACTATCTTGACAGAGCCTCGACTCTAACTGCGAAAATCTTTTTTTTTCCATAAAGAAAATTTTCTTGAAACACCCAGGTCTCTTTTATAAAGATTTAAAAATTGAACATTATTGTATTCTTTTTTATTTATTTATTTTTTATTTTTTTGAAATTGTAAAAGCCCCACGAAACGGCAAGCCATTAAAGTTTACTTTTTGCCGGAAAAAAAAGTCACGCCGATGTGCTGCTTATGTAACTCGCTTAATTTGTACGAAAGCAACGGTCCAGTTTGTTGCCTTTACAAGACCTTCAGGGTATTGCCAACTAAAGCAGCAGCACCAACAGCATTAGCAGGAGCAGCGCGCACGCACACACAATGGAGAATTTGAATTCCACGCAAAACTTTGAGTATAACGCGCTTCAGTGCGAGTACGCTGCGTTAGTGCAGTCAATTGCTGTAGTCGATGACCGCGTACGCATCGTGACCTTTGAGGATCTTGTGGTCGAAGCGCGCTTCAGCAACGCCGGTTGGGCTGTCGTGGCCATAATCAGCAGCAGCAGCAGGTCTGAGCAGGGAAATGACAATACTGTGAAGGTTGATGATGTCTTTGAAACCTCTGAGGCCTTTTTAATGCGCCTCTCGCCTCGGTTCACGCAGCTCTGGAACGAGAAACTCTTTGAGAAGTTGAGTGGCCTGCAGTAGCCAGGTCCCCCAAGTCCATAGAACATTTATTAGAACATTTTCATTTACCTCTAGAATACATTTATTTATGAAGCATGCCATTTCATTTTTCTGGTCTTTACTCCTTCTTGTGCTTGTGAGACGGGACGTTCTCCAGGCGGGTCGGCTCGCCGGCGGCTTTTTCACGACTCTCCTCCTCAGCGGCAATTGCCTGCCATGAGTACTCTTCATCCTCAGGGTTTGTGGGTTTCTGAATGCTGTTGACGCTCAGGAGCATCGACCCTAGTAGAATCACCACCGTGAGCGCTTGCGCGTACATGCGCGCTTGCACGAGCTTTTGTGAGCTCGTCATGTACTTGTCGCGGTTCACCCACCAAAATGAGCCGCCCAGGGACGCCGCCCACGCACCAACAATTATTTTGTACTTGTGTTTAATGGCACTAATTTGTATGCGCTCGAGGAAGGGCAGTTGCTCAAATTTTTTTTTTTCTTCAATGAGTTTTCTATCGGCCTCGCCAAAGTCATACGTATCCATATCAAACTTGAGCGAGGCCCATTCGGTCGTCGTGATGCCGCAGCCCAGCACGGGTACGAGGAAGAAAAATGTCTTGAATGTCGGTGTCATAGCGCGGTAGAGCGACGAGCGTCGCTGCGCCCAATAGCGGATGCCGAAAGAAAGGCCGAGTCCAACTGCGGCGCCCTTGAGACCACCGATGACAATAGCCGTGGTGTAATCATGGACCTCCTGCTTTGATGCGAGTTTCATTGCGTGTGGATTGAAAAGTAGTAGATAGTAAAAGATGGTTGCTGAAGAGACTAAAATACTCAGGGTATGAAAACCTCTCCATATTTATATGATTTTTGTTAATTCACGCTATGAGTAATAGTAATAATCATAACAATAAAATATTGTCTCGAAGTAATGCAAGAGGTCTCCTTTGCCATTGCGCAAAACCCTCAATGCAATGGGCCATCGTGATACTGTGAGCCTTCCAAAGGCCTCATTGCTCGGCCCGAAATGATCTTGACCATGAAATAAGCACCACACATGCCGTCTTGATAACAGCACCATCCAAAAATATTATCCCTCGTATGTGCTGCCTTCTTTCCTTGCCTTTTGTTGCTCTTTGTGAGTGCAAATCGTACCACCCACTGTCTGTTTATCGTTTGTTTGCTGTTTTGGGACAAGGCACCTTTACGAAAGCCGCACCACATGCGCAATAAACGGTCCCTTTGCGCACCCTCGCAAAGAAACAGTCCGTAGTGCAAAAATGCAGCAGCGGCTGTGCCCGAAGATGAACAGCATCTAGTAAATGGAAACCCTTTTTTGCGTCGAAAAAATAACATTAATGTCGTATTTCTTTTAAGCTACCTAGTATATAAGATATAATGCCTAATTGCTCAAGTCCACGTCGAGTGGGTTGTAGTGGTCCAACACCAATCGGTAGACAAAGCTTGACGAAAACCCGCCGAGATTCGTGATGCAGATATCAATGTTCTTGGGGCGGATGTAGTCGTACACGGGGTTGATCACCTCGACCTTGTCGACAATGGCATTGTCAGTGAAACTCACAACTTTTCCAGAATCACCAATCTCTATCAGGCTCTCAATATCAAAGGGATGGCGGGGGGAGAGCTTGTACGCACCAGCAAGCGCTAGCACCGGCGTACGGTACTGTTGCGCGCACTCGCACACAGCAGCCACGCCAGCGGACGAGATGCAGCTGCCATCTGTCAGCACCGTGCGCGCGCCAATGAGCACTTTACCCACGCGGCTCATCGCCGCGTACACAAGGCTGTCGGGAATTATCACAGTTTCAATGCCGGCCTTGGCCAGCTTGCGCGCAAACGCATGCGCGCCCTCCGTAGCGTTGGGGAAGGACTCCGTGATCAGTACAGTGAACTTACGCTTCACACTCGCTTTGAGCAAAAACGCCAGCACTGTCTTGGAGTCTGGCGTTGCTGTCAGAATTACTTCATCCTCGTGGATCATGTCGGCACTGGCGGTCGAAATGTTTTCCTCTGATGTCGACACCTCCTCAATAAGCTCCTGGATCCCTTCAATGATCTCCGCCTTGGCGTCCTTAAGCACTTTTTTCGTCTTACTTTCCTCGTCCGCTGCCGGCAGCTTTTCCGAAAGCAGCTCAAACATGGAGCTGGCCGCGAGCCCGCTTTCGGCCTCTGCACCCGCCGCCTCGCGAATAAGCGCCAGAACACGGCGCACAATATTACCGCAGGCAAACTCACGCGGGTGCGCATCTTCAAGTCTTTTTCCCAGCGCCCGCACGTCGGAGATCAGCTGGTCCAGGTGACTCCATTTCGACGCCGACACAAACCGCAAAAGCAAGTGCGCCGTGGCCAGCGCCACGTCGTGAGAGCCGGTAAGTTCCTGGCGCTTGAGTTGCAAAATAAACTGCGAAATCTGCAACTGGATGTCTCCCTTATTAAGCGTAGATGACATAGGGGGTTCTTGTTGGGTGGGGATGTTGAATGTGTGGGATAGTCGAAACGGTCAAGAATCCGGAAGATTTTTTGAAAAAAAAAAAAAAAATAGATCCAGGCAGGGTAACTACTTTTTCCCATTCACGCCGGCGCCCGGAACAGCACCGGGACCAACAATTACAGCAAAAAGATGAATTATGTAGTAAAAAAAAACTTTGTTTTAATTAAATCGTGACTTCGTTTATATATGATTTAGATTTCACGCGCCAGTGCTCATAAAAATCTCCTGCAGTTCCTGGGCCGTGAACACTTCCTCGGCAGTGACGCGCGGCGACGGCAGTGGCATGCTAGACTCCGGTGTCATCAACGCCGCAAGTGTGTTCTCATCGCAAATGGCAGTACGAGCCCGACTTGGAGAAGGCTCCACGACTCGGATCATCGGGTCCGTGTGCGCGCGGTCGGGAATCATCCGCGGTGCCCGGCGCTTTGGCTTAACGTCCTTAGCAGTAACAGAATCACTCAGTTTCGTATTTTTTACCATCTTCTTTTTGGTATCTGTGGTTTTCTTGGTTTCCTTGATTTTCTTCGTCTTCTTCTTCACTGTCGTCTCCTCGACATGATCAAGCACCTGCGTCCCCCGGCTTCTCACACCCCAATCAATATCCCATTCAATTCTCTTAAGTTCCTTTACGCTTTTACATACCTGCACTTCCATATACTTCAAAACTTTCGACTGCTTAATTCGGTCCAGCTCTTCGAGTGCGGGCACCCGCGCTTGATAATTAATCTTGCTGAGCATCAGCCTCTTCTGTCTGTTAGATTTGCTAGTAAGTGTATCACATTTTTCAAGTAGTCCCTTTATGTCAAGGGACTCCCCAAATGCAATTGGCGTCGGATTTGAGGGAGTCACGCAATCCATGTCAGTTTCCTTACGCAAGACACGGTCAATATCCACCGCTGAAAAGAACGCGCACGAGTAGGGCAGGTCGGCGATGCCGAGCTGCTCGCAGAACATGGCCCGCGTCCAAATGTTGCTAATTTGTAAGGCTAGCGCTGTGCGGTACACGTCGACATCAGATGTCATGTACCGCAGCTCGTCGTGTACTGTGATCATGAGACGCGCGTCGAGGCCATAGCGGTCAATCAAATACTGCATAGAAGTCACAAGTAGATGCAAATAGTCGACACCAGACGACTGAATCGTCCAATTGATCCGGGAAGTCAAAAATCCGGACTTGCCAAGGTTTTTGGCCATCAGCGCCTGGGTAATGGCAACACCTAACACTGGCGTGCGTGGCAGATCCTGGTTGGCCATTTCCTCCAAGCGGTTGAAAATAATACTTTCGGTGCCTGCCCGCCAAAACTTGTTGTCGCCAAAAATGATTGACTTAGATTTTACGCCCTTGGTAGCATTGTAGAGCTCGTTCGCGGTGGCGGTGGCCTCATCCATGCTGAGCTCGGGTCGGAACTGCTTTAACAACTGGGTCGCAAACTTGATGCCCGCACCATAAATTCGTCCATAGTTGAAAATTTTTGCCTCGTTACGCGAAATTTTAAGAATCTTTGCTGTCTTTGAGTGGAGATCCGTGCCCTCTGATTTAGTACCCTCTAGGGTCATCCATCCCAGGGGCGTGCCACCATGCATTTTAAATAAAGAGTCGCCAACAACACTGGCAATCCAGAGCTCTTCAGAGTCAACGTCAGCGCCAACAAATTTGTACCCCGGCGGCGCTTGAATCATAGCCTTGAGCTCTGAACCAATCCGATTCTTCTTGGCATTACTGGCAGTTAGCCAGGTATTTTCCACCGCGCGCCGTGTCACAGTTCCCATGGGAACAAGCGAAGGTAAAATGATGCCAAAGTCCTTGGGACACTTGGTCGGTACCCCCATTTGAACATCGTCAGACCAAATGGGCATTTGGCTATATACACGCTCGCGGTTTGAAATCCAATATGAACACTGTGCGTTAAGCTGCAGCGCTTTGGACGCGATTTCGTATTCGGACGTGAGAATGCCTTTCTCAAAGTACGGCAAATACGACTTGCTCATGGGGTTAGTGCATCGCGCGCCCGGGCCATCTTTATGAGGAACTTTTATGTACACGGAAGATGTGTCATCTTTTAACGCCATATTTGTCTCAGTGTTCATATCGGCCTTAGTGTAGTTTTTCTTGAGATAAGCATGCTCCTCGTCCGGCCGCACTTTAAAAACAAAGCCATGAACGTCGGACCAGATGAGCGTATTGCCCTCCCATTGTAGACGCAATAACAGCGATGACACACGCGACCGTACCGTGAGATTCATTGGCGCCCCAGCCTTAGGGAATAGCTTTTTGTACCACTCAGGGTACCCTGGAAGTTTTAGGTTCTTTGGAGGTCGCGGCAGTTCCCCTTTCTTGCTTTTAACCATTTTAAAGGGTTTAATTGTCCAATCAAACTGCTTGAGCCAGGGGTCTTTCTGCCACTCCTCGGGCCTGTCTTTCAGCGACACTGCAGTTTCGGCCAGCTCTACTAAACTCTTGTAGACTTCATCAAGAGAGGAGTGATAGCAAGCGTCGGAAGCTTCAATGTAATTTTCCCAAGACTTGTTGATTGGGAGAAACATGCTCGACATGTGGCGCAGGCCGGCAAAGCTGACAGGGTGAGGTGAAACTTTAAGAAACTGCGGCAGAAGGGCTTTGTAAACTTGGTACGTAGTATCAACATCGCGTGCACAATAATCCATTAAACGACTAAAATCCCCGCGAGCCTCCTCGCGCGACATAGTCCCAAAATCGTCGCGAACATCCTTGTTGTGGGCAATTCCGCAGTGCAGCAGACCCACGTCGGCGAGATTATTGAGCGAGCTAAATTGAATCCAAGGATTCTCGCTCTCAGCCGTTTCAAGCATTTGTACTTCTTGAATAATATCTTCGTCGATCTGCTCAATGTCAATCTTATTGAGTTCTTTTCTGGTCTTTTTGATGCGTTGATAGTCTGGACGCTGGCGGGAGCACATACCACTGACAGAAATGTGGAGCGACATAGTATCAATAAACATGGACTTGGTCTGTTTTATGTTGTACTCCTCAGAGATGCGCTTGCGGTCGTAGGCTACGTTGTGGCCAATAACAATTTTTTCTTCTTTCGACCCGAGAGGGATGAGGTTGCGGAGATTCTCTGTCTCGCCGAGCAGCCATGGCGAAACCCAGCCATACCATGCCGTGGCTGAGCATGCAGTGGCAAGCACGGGAAAGTCGGAAATATTGTAAAGTACCTCTGTATCAAACACGAGCGCGTCCTTCTCGTCGGGATATGACACGCGCACGGGCGCATTGCCGGCCTCGTACTTGGTCCAGCCGGATTGCAGCATCCATTCGGTTTTCTTTGGGCGGGAAGGAACATTAGAAGAAGCAAACTCCTTGGACTTTCGAAGATATGGCTCGGACGAGTACATGCCCAGTTTGTAAAAATGCTCATCAAGCGAGTTTCCCTCAAGCTTAGGCAGGTCGACGGTGACGGGGCCAGCAAGACTCGTCGTCTTGCCAAGTAAGCCATTGTCATCAAGATGTCGCTTAGAAATTTCAATTAGGCCTTGTTCCTTGGCCGACAATTGTTTTTGCAACTTGCTCGTGTTGGACATAAAGATTTTATCCTGGAGATTCCATGGCAAGTACTGAATGCCGACGGGGTTGATCCGAGGTTCTGCATAATTAGCTTGTGCAGGATAGGCATGTCAAGTGACACTTACCTTCAAAAGCCTTAAGCAAACGCGCAGAAGAAAAAGTAGAGCGGTGGAGGCGCGGCTTAGGCGGCTTGAGCCGAGATATCACCAGCATTACTTGTCGTGTGAAAGAACTTGTTTTTGAGGAATCAAAATGATTTGGAATAGAGAAAGAAACATCGTTGGGAGTTTTTACCTCCAATTTTTGCGTGTGCAAGATATGGCACACAGACTGGGCTATAGTTAGTATTTTATTATGTCATCATTACCAATCATATTTTGTCTTACATTATATATGATATTATAACTGACAAGGAAATCTTTTCAAGCTATCAAAATATTTTTAGCAGTTTATAATTAGTCATCATTACAATATTATTATCAAACTAATTTTTATAATTTTCTGCCTTATCACTATCAATACCCTTTGTCATCTCAGTAAATTTCTGACAAAGGCTGACAAATCTTTATTTTTTATTATGACAAATGCTCACTCAGTTGTAAGGCACTGATGACAAAGCCCCTGCCACCCTTTTCGCCCTTTTTCCCCCGTCACAAATTTGGTTGCTCCGTTGGCTGCCTCGCGCTGCTTTTAAAACCTGAAATCTTCGCACCACTGATACCTTCCTGCCTTCTCTTTCTTCTTCTTCCCCCCAATCGTGACCCGCGCACTCTAATCACGCTCCTACCCGCAATTACATTACAATGCCAGCCAACCAAGCCCTTAGCGATGACCAGGTATGTTTAATTTCTTTGTGCGTATACGCCACCCGCTAGACGGCAGAGTCACTAACGCTATCTACAGGTCGCCGGCGAACTCAGAAAAATGGTTGAGTTCATCAAGAAGGAGGCCGATGAGAAGGCCAAGGAGATTGAATTGAAGGTAAGGACTGTCAGTAGTGTCATTGCCAAGTCTTTGCTACTTAGAATGCTATATTTGTGCTACCATTTTTCAATGCTAACTAATGCTGTTTAGGCCAACGAGGAGTACGAAATTGAAAAGGCTAACATTGTTCGCTCGGAGACCGCTGCCATCGACGAGCTTTATGACAAAAAGTACAAACAGGCCTCACTTGCGCAACAGATTGCCAAGTCCACTGTTCTTAACAAGACGAGACTCAAGGTGCTTGAGGCACGCGAAGACGTGCTTGAGGACGTGTTTTCGACTGCTGCTAACAAGCTCGGTGACATCACCAAGGATAAGAAAAAATATAAGAAGGTACTTGAGGGTCTCATTGAAGAAGGCGCATTTGCCCTTATGGAATCTAAAATTGTTGTGCGTGTCAAGGCCGGTGATGTTGCTGCGGCCGAGAGTGTCACTGACGCTGCCACCAAGTTCTACAAGGAAAAATCCGGCAAGGACGTGGAGATTGTTGTTGACAGGGATCACCCGCTACCAGAGTCCATTTCCGGCGGTGTAGTTGTCGAAGGCTCGAACGGCAAGATTGATACCAACAACACTCTGGAGGAGCGACTGAAGTTGCTGTCCGAGGACTCATTGCCTGCCATTCGTCTGCAGATCTTTGGACCTTCAACTACAAGAAAGTTCTTTGACTAGATGTCCCCAACATTTTCTAGTCCGCAACCCTTCATTATATAGTCCATTAATACTCATTTTAAACAAGATAGTTCATTAATTTTCGTTACATGATGCTTCAAGGTTTGTGTGAGGCGCTCCCGCGCTATCGGTTAGATGTGCCGTCGTTTTTTGTTGATATATCTTTCTGACTCTGGTACCTAGCTGTTTTATGTTTACAAATCTTTTGGGTGCTTTTGGTCAAGCTGCAAGCAAGCGGGCCACAGATTCGTCGGATATGAGCTCGGTCTTTTGTACAAAATGAGCGAGGTTAGTGGCGGCAATACCGCAGATCTCGACAGGCGGGAGCAGCGCCAGCGCTGGCCGCAGGTGCTTGAGCACGTGCAGTGCGCCCTTGTAGGTTTCGCAGCGGATGAGGCGATAGCGCTCCGAGTCGAACACCTGGTCCAGCAGCCGCGGGTGCGTGAGATCAGCAAGATCCGGCGCCAACAGCAGTACGGCGTGTGGATACTTGGAAAGCAGCAACGAGATAGGCAGGCCGGCCTCGAGAAATTGCTGGGTCACGAGCACGGCAATGTTCCGCTTGGACTTGACGGCAGTCTGTGGGGTATCCTGCGCCGTGCCGGTGGCAGCGAGGTGGGTGTCTGGGCTGGAGCGCGTGCGCGGGGCAGACTTGAAGTAAAAATATGCCGTGGTCGCACCAGCAATAGCTACGGCAACTGCAGCAATCAGGGCCCGATTGCGAGCAGAATGAGCAGAGTGTGACATGGCAAGACGGTGGTGTGAAAGAAGAGAAGGAGAAAGTGTAAAAATCGATGCTGTGAAAAGCGCCCGCATTTTCGCCATAATTTATACGCTTCCTTTTTTTTCACACCTTTTGGTGGTTAGAGCCGAGAACCTGACAGTAATAAGGCTTCCTTCATCTAAACCCCACCAGCCGACTTCTCCGATACGTCTCCATCGACGGCACAGCTGATCCGGACCTTATGTCTCGTAGCAGTGATTTTAATTTTGACGGTCTCGACTCTGTTTTCTCGGCGCTTACGATCAACACGACGCACCTTTGCAAAGTGCTGCGTGCCATCGCGCCCAAATCAGCGCGAGTAGGCAAGAGCAGCGGGGTCCTTGACAATTCTACCGGTGGCGGGGGCGGCGACACGTTTGTGCTAACGACGATCACCGCTGACGGCATTGCTTTTTCCGTGGGCGAAATGCACACGGGAATGGGCCGACTCTATCTCAAGCGCGATCTCTTTTCTGATTACAACTACCGACCAGAAAAGCAGCCGCAGCAGGCCAGCTATAATGATGACTTCGATGATTATGGCGATGAGAACGCATCGATCACGTTTAAGCTTTCTCTTGACCGGCTGATCATTTGCTTGCAAATGTTTGCCATTGATGCTGGTGGCACCGGGACCACTGGCGGCGCAAACATCGGCGCCGCTGCGAACAACGTTGGCGCAGCGCTCGCAGGCGAGGACGCCAGCACATGTCGCATGATCTACAATGGGGCCGGATTTCCCTTTTTGCTTGTGTTCCGGCAGCCGTCCACATCACTCGTGACCACATGTGAGTTCAATACGCTTGATCTCGATCCTACCGAGCCCGCTGGCAATCAGGACGGCGACGAGGATGGCGCGCTGCGCATGGACCTCACCAACGTTGCGCTCCAGTTTATCATCGCCGGCCGCGTGATGGCTGACGCTGTGAGCGAGCTCAAGGCCATTGACACTGAGATCCTCACTCTGCGCGCGGCGCGCACGTCGACGCCGCGGTTTGTTTTACTTAGCCATGGCAAGATTGGCCTGTCGCAGTTTTCCTTCCCCGAGGACATGGGCGGCGGTAAGCCACTTTTTGAGCGTTTTATGGTTAACGCGCCGGCCGAGAGCGCCGACTCGGACGTGGTGGTCAACTCGTACACTTTTAGTCAGATCCTTAAGGCTCAAGACGCCATGGCGCTGGCCACTCGCGTGAGTATTCGATGCGATGCCAGCGGGTTCATGAGTATCCAGAGCATGTACGAACTTAGCGCGGGCCCGGCCATATTCATCGATTTTCGATTCTGCGCCATTCAGGATGATGATCTCACCGAGCGCCTGGAGCGTCTGGGCTATGATTAATTTCTGCGTTTATGACTGCATCTGAAAATTAATACTAATATAATGATATTCTACATATAATAAAATCTACGCAAATAATGTTCTGTTTTTTTTGTTTTTGCTAAGCTCTATTGATTGAAATAAATTAATACGTCAATACACACACTTACAAGTTCTGGAAGTGCTTGAGAAGAGCCTGGCGCTCGGGAGAGTCCTCACCCCACTTGGTGATGACAGCGACACCGCAGGCGACGACCTTACGGGGGTTACCATCACGGTCGAGCTTGGAAAGACCAACCCACTCACCGAGCTTCTTGGCATCGGGGACCTTGATCAAAGGAATCTGCTGCTCGGGCTCCTGGCAGAGAGCCTCAATGAGCTTGACGTAAGACTCCTCATCAACGGACTCAGAGAGAACGCAAAGGAAAGCCTCTCTAGAAGAAAGAGCCTTGGAAGCCTCACGAAGACCACGGGCAAGACCGTTGTGGACGAGAGCACGCTTAAGAGCACCCTGGAGGGCGTCCTCAATAGAGATTTCTCCGGCAGGGGCGACTTCGGGGACTTCGACCTCCTCGACAACGTTGACTTGTTCGGTATCAGACTAGAACGGGAGTTAGCTAATGTCAAAAAAGAACATGATACTTCACAAGGCAAATGCCAGGTCTCACGCAATGCAGCTGCATAACTGATATATCACCATAGCACATAACATGATGTATTCACTTACCATTTTTATTATTTTTGGGGTTAATTGGACTTCTTCGTCAAGAAAAGTGTTGCTTTATCAAACAGGATTCTGCTCCGTCCTAGCTGATAAGAGTTATAAAATGGGTTTGGTGAGGAAGGGGAAACGGGAAAAAAAAATTTTCAGAATTGAGAAAAGTTGAAAAGTTGAAAAAAAGGTGTCGAGACGCAAGATTGGGAAAAAAGGCGGGTAAGTGACTGTAGCCCTAGCCCATTATTTAGGGTACAGCCCTAATATAATTGTCATGTGATTGAAAAGTTAAATACCAATGTCATATGTACTATCTCTGTTGCGGGACTATATACTGGCTGACTTTCGCGTTGTTAACCAGACAGAGCAAGAGGGATAGTGCCTATGAAGGCAACAAAAATAGATTTGAAAAAGTTCAAAAACAACTGTACTTGATCTAGTGTTTACCAAAACTTTTTTTTCTTACTGTTTTACTTGACTTTCATTTGTCTATGGGAATTGGACAAGTTCAAACTATGAACGTGGAAAAGTTAGGCAATGAAGGGTATCATGGAAATGGAATTTAGCTCGCACATAATTCAAAATCAGGCGAGCGTATCAAACCAAATTATAACAGTGCGTTTCATAAATCAGATACTACAGAATCACAAAGTGTAAGAGGTGCAAGTATAGAGCTGAAAAGAGTTTAAGTTCCTGAGCCATGGCATCAACACCTTGTACGGGGGTGCTCCTTCCAAGGTCGCAGACGAGTATAAAAACAGCTAAGAAAATTTTGTCTAATCTGTGTATCTTCAAACAGCTGCAAATTGGTGATTGGAAAGGTGGGCTGGGTCAAGACCTGAGTTCCTAACTTCGCCAGAAAGAAGAAATTGCTTCAAAGGAGAGTTGCTGCTATGCATAGGTAAAACTCTAAACGTCTACGACTTAGCTTGGAGGAATATCAAGAAGATTTTAAGGAAAAAAAATAGTTTTGAATGAGACACCTCTTCGACCCTAGAATCTCTCAGCTACAAATTGACGTGAGCTATTTCGGTCTGAGAGGAGTTCGGGTTCAATTTGACCTCAAGGACTCTGGCAAAAAGAAGCAGATTATTTGCTATTACAGTCACAAGAAATTCAGCTCTGAATCAAGTTAGCTTAACAGCACAGCTTGTCAAGTTTTTACCCACTTGCTCTTCCACTAGGATACACAAACTGAAGTGATGATCTTAAAGTTTTTCCTTGAAACACAGGCTATGCCTGTTGAAAATTCAGCGTCATCGAATGGCGACATTCCAAGTATCTGTTAGGACGATCGCTTGAACAACCCTGCTAAGGCAGATGTTCCAGAATTAAATGTCTCAATTTTTTTTTTGTGTGTGACATTTCTGTGGTTATTTATGACATATCTGTAACACATTGCTTGATAGTGCAGTGTTATTATCAATGTTTTTATTACCTGTAAAGATAGTAATGTCATCAATGAACCGAACAATATGAGCCCAAGCTTCCTTAACTTCACCGTACAAAAAGCTTGTGTAAATCAGAAACAGTAGCGGCGAAACTGGTCAGCCCCGGGGAATACCCGAGTTCACTTTTCTCGGCTCTGTCTTACCATCAATAATCAACTTTCTTTTTGTCTGCCCAGAAAATGTTTTACCCAACACTGAGAGGCCTCTGGACGGTCCATATCTGATATAGTCTTTGGAAGAACACTCTTGTACACATTATCAAATGCGCCTTTAATTTTGATAGCAAGTACAGATGTAACAAGATTCTATTTTTGGTTTACTTCAGCGTAGCTAATCAATTTTGCAAACGCATCGGCCGTAAAAAATTAGTTGCGCCCGCCAAATTGTTGTTTCGGTATAATTTAAGTTGTCAGCAATGCTTATTTCCTTTGGACCACATTCTCAAGCACTTTACCCAGACAATTGAGTAAGTTGATTGAGTAGTAGGAACTCGCAAGTGTTTCAGATTTATTTTGTTTTCTTAGAATCAATGTATGACCTTCACGAGAGGCTTCTGGGTGATATAAAATTCTAACACATATTCCCGGAAGACGCTGGTAATTAGTATCCAGCAACTGGAGATTTTCCAGGCTTTTTAATCTATCTATAGAGTCTTATTTATTACTATGTTCCGTTTGTTTTTAATTATGCATTTCTCATGTCTATGTTTCGATTAATGAGGTTATTTTCTTTTTCTGATTTCAGTTTAAGGGCAGACTTAGGAGAGACGCTTATTGCGGGCACTGCTTTTGAGCCCTATTAGCACACTTAGGCCGACAACAAACACTGAAGCAGCAAGAGTCACAATATAGGCCTTGTTGTAGCAGGCAATCCCAAGCGTACACTCAAGATTGCCCGTGTTGGGATCCTCAATCGAGTTGCTATCATAAAATTTGCCAAATACCCAATTGAAAAGATATGCCGTTGGAATCGGCGCAGTTGTTATCACACCCCAGTTTTGCATAAAGTGATTCATGCCAAAGGCGTCACCAATGATCATAGGGTAAGCGCCAAAGCACATGCCGTACATGAAACCCGTGGAGCCCGACGTGATCCAGAGTAGTGATGATGATGAAATAACCAGGCCACAAAATTGAGCAAGCAGACAGAGCATCGCAATACCAAAAAGGATCCAGTCACGCGGGGTGTGGACGCGGTGCACCAAGAAATCCGTTGCTGTGCCGCTAACCAGCCGGCCCGCAAAACTGCTTACTGATATTATGCTGACGTGGAACGACTGGGTCTGGTGCACTAGTGAAAAGAATTGGTCTACTTCATTAGGTGTCATGGTTTCCAAAGGATGCTCATAAGTGAGTAGCGCCTTGACTACGTAGCCACAGGAGTAGATGTACATTTGGCCGACGCCGGCAAGAATGCCCATGATCAGGCAATGGATCCAAAAAAACGCGCTGAACAACAGCTTTTGGCCGTGAAGGTCTGCCGAGTGCTCAGCGTCGGTATTATCAAAACCAACTACAACGAGATTCCCATGGACCTCATTGTTTTCATCAGAATCACGACTTTCAGATAAAGTGTGCGCGCGCGAGCGAGTGATCATTTGCAGCTCATGAGATTCGCCTGGAGATTGCGGCCTCGCGGGACTCACTCCGTCGTCAACCTCGGTCTCAAGCGATGTATACTCCTGTGGCGGCAATAGCCGCACAAAGAAAAACGAGAACACAAACAGTACAGTTGGAACTACGCACAATACCCATAGCATACCTTCCGTGTCATCAGGTACAACCAACGCCGAGAACCATGACAAGACAAAAGCACTGAGTCCGTATGCAGCTATTGGGATCGAGGTCGCCACGCCCTGCAGATTCGGATAATTGACTGCAGCGCATTTGACAACAGCCGATAATACAAAGGTACTGCCAGCACCAACACAGAGCATTGCGCCAGCAATGACGGGGAATGAAGAGTAGATGTGGCTATACGCCTGCTGGACAACATTATAGCCGAGAAAAACAAGTGCGGCGCCAACTGCAATAGCGACAGAAGGACCTTGCGTGTCCACGAGCGTGCCTGATCCGGGGCCCGTCAACGCGGTACCCAGGCTACTAATAAGACCAATTGTCGACGACTGCGTCACTGAGAATTTGAGTTGTGCCGCCAACTGCGGCGCGTAGGCTGAATAGAGATAAGTTGTTCCACTCCCAATTCCTGCGTTCATGAACAAAAAAGTTAGATACCGTACAAAAAATTTGAAAGATCTAAGCGACAGTGCTAAGTGTTGCAAAGTAACTAAGGCCAAATTGCAGATCGACCTTATATACATATATTGCATTCAAACTTACCTGATAGAAAACATGCCAGCAGCGACAGAGCTCTAACAGCACTGTTGTCTGAATGTCTTTGCGACATAGATGCTATATTGGGCGGTGGGGGTCAGTCAAAAGGTACCAATGGCCTTAAAGAACCGACAAGTTGAGCTGGCGTTTAGGAAAGAAAGTAAATATATAGGCTGTGTGAAGCAGAAAGGGGTCACAACAAATCCATTGGTGCACGACGAGGGCGACTTGAGGAAAAAAAAAAAAAAAAAGATTATAGTTACGGAAAATGCCAGTGCATGTTCTCAAATCCTCGTCAAATAATGATATCAACTCTCATTGACAGGGTGGAGTTGTTAAAAGGAGAAAAAGTGCAAACACACCAGGAGAATTCTTATTTTTTTTTTTGAGCCACTGCTCGGCGGTCAAACAGGTAATCGAATCAGGGACACGAGATCCCGTGATAGAAAGACTTAGTACTTGGTACTTTGACATTGAACAAACCTTTATGGCTTTGTCGACAGGTTGCCGTGGTTTACATTACATGAATGAATATTCAATCAGGGAGACAAGTGCTATACTGTACCATAGGGCAAATAATACACGTAGATAGATAAATAATTAGAAAAAACATTCATGTTAATGAAAATTTATCAGATGGAGAAAAAAAGATCTCTTTCTTCCTTTCTCAAACGCAAACACTCTACTTCCCACTCCACACAACACTAGCATCGACAAAAGAAAAAGAATAAAATAACGAGACTTATAGAGGCGGAATACACAAGCAAACTCAAATATCGCAAAGAAACTGAATGCGTGGTTTTTAATGAGAACTGCTCATAAAGGACCGCAGTCAAAATTTATGGAATTTTGCAAACAATACTTTGGCGACAACTCAATGATGTACCGACACACGCAATAACAAACCGACAGAACGATGGCCAACAGGGAGCCCACCTAGTGGGTTCGGTCTAGCAGTAAGTCCACGTATAGTCAACATGGGAGAAGGTCTCCTAGAGCAAGTAGCGGCCACCACTCGATACAGGTAGAGCTGTATAAAACTTGACACGGGGCGATACGAGAGAGACGTTGAGCAACTCAGATCTCGCTCTAATACGAGGCACGGTGCTGGGAATAGGGAGGAAGTAGGTGACTGTATAATCCATATTAAACAGCATATATGACTAAGTAAGCAAGAATATAAACAGATTAGATAAGATGTACCGACACGTGAATAGCGGATTCATAACATAATTAAAGTCTCACCCATTTTGGGCGTCAACTACTCATATGGTTGCGCATCCAGAGCGTGATCTACACGAGAGTCTTGCATGACAAGGCCACGACCAATGTGCTTAAGCTGGGAATGTAAAACGGCTCTCTTTTCGAGGTGTGGTTTGGGAAGTTTTTGAAGTGCCATGACTGTACGGGGTTTGAGGCCTTTTGCCGTCTTGACAAGGATTTTGTTAGGAGTATACTTTGCAAACGCTAGAACGTGTTTTGAGATAATTAAGCTGCTAAAAAATTTGGGGGGTTTGCTCAAATCCATCGCGAGGAAACCAAAATCTATGAGAGAATTAGGACGGCATACAGAATCCAGGCCAGAACTCAAAAGTATTTCTCCAGTTAGAAAATAAATTGTAGCTTACGGAGATTGCTTTGTACGGGATATAAAATCTCTCCAAGCTTTTCAAAAACAGAAAAGCACTTTGCATAAGGCTTGATACAAAGAATGGCAATTAGACTACGAGATACAAGGTAAAGTTTGCCAATACTACTCCACTGCTTAAAGGAGGCTGTATGAAGAAAAGTAGCTTACTCGATTGAAACCTTTCATCAGTACCATGCCTCATCATACTTTGAGCAAGCTATTTCAGCTCCGCATAGGTCATGGCGTTCTTGGAAAATATTGCCAGATAAGGTGCATCAACAAGCAAAATCATTATTGCGAGTGTAGTCAACTGGAAATAGTTGAGCACGTTCTATAGAATATCCTTTAGACACTGCAGGGCAAGATTTCTTGAAAAAGAATTTCCCAAAGCCTGATCCAAAGGTTATTGCTAATACCAAAAAAAGCCAGAAACAGTAGTTAAGATATTAGGCTCATTACCGTAACTTCTTTGTTGATGGTTTGCTTGATTAGAGCAGCTTGTCAAGGGTTTCCTTGAGGTTTTACTGTGTGTCAATCTCTGGTATTGATTTAATGGGTGTTATGTATTGCAGGTTTCCCTTAACACATGAGATTATTCATGGAGAATTTGGCGCCATAGATCGCTTAAACTTGAAATACGCGCTAATACCATTACCATGCCAGTCTCATAGAAGTATGGCTTTTAAAATTTATATCTTTTGTATACATCATTTTGTTTTGTGAATTTGCTTCTAACGATTTGATGTAAAGGGAAAACACTGACTATCTGTCTATCTATTGAAATATTAAGATAATTTCAGCATAGCCTGCCAAGGTTATAGAAGCTTGCCCTCCAACTTAACCTAACGCACTGTAGTGAAGATCATGTCGGGTTTCCCTTGATACGCAAACTAAGTTAGTGGAAGGTTTGGAGCCATCGAAGTGAATGAAATATATAGTGAATGGCACATTCTCCGCTAAAAAGGCTAATTTGTTATATTAATGTCTTTTGTGTATAATTTTCAAATAGTTATAAAGACAATAAACTGATTATATATATATAGGCTGTACACCCTTCACCAACCATGTCCCTAGACCCAATCACCTTATTTTTCAAAAAAAAAATAGATTTAAAACATATGTAAACACTAAAATACAAAATATATAAACGGACTCAAACTCGGAATTCTGCTAGGCTCTCTCGAAACCAGTCCGTGGTAGCGCCACCTACGGAAGCAGATGAGCCATCAAATGAGCCATCAAATGAGCTGTCAAACTTATTGAATTTTCATTATTTTAGTAGAAATGATAAAAAAAAATAACATCCAGAATGCCGTGGAATCGTATATGATGTCCAGTGTCACAACTTTCGACCCAATACTGCTTAAGAATAAATTTAAATCTATTTTTTTTTATATATACTAATTTTACATTTCGTCTACTATACATTCAGAATTTTTTAGAATAATTTCTGTGTATATAGCATTAATAATACAATGTTTTGTTGGATCACAATTTATATGTGATTGGCTTTGTCAAAAAAAAAAAAAATAGGGTGATTGGGTCTGAGAGCATAGTCGGCGCAGGTTGGGCAGCTTATATGCACTATACATGCCTCAGGACAGTTTGATAAATGAGCTCTTGAAATGGGCAGATGTATTCAATTGATTTTGCTAACACAAATAGGTCACCCCCAAAAAATAAAAGATTTGCGTTAGCCCGGAGTCGAACCGGGGGCTCGACGATGGCAACGTCGAATTTTACCGCTAAACCACTAACGCTAATTGTTGTTTAAAAATAATATTATATTTAGTAGTCTCGATATTGGGTAATTGTTAAAAATTACAATTTGTTTTAAAAATTCAACTACTACAGGAGCCACATCTTGTAAATGCAACTAAGCGACCCAGCAACGACCCCAGATGGATCTCAATCTATTGTGACCAAGAAAGCGGCAGAATTAGGGCAGCCACCTATGTTAGGAGGCACTCAAAAGCGGCAGGTATAGTCACCAAGCTAAGTTACACCAACAACGACTTAGTAGCAATTGAAATCGGCAACATTAAAATTATCAACATTTACAATCAAAAGCTTGGCTCAGAAAAAGAAGACGCCCTCAACTACTTCATGGGAATTCATGAAAACGTATCA
>JAJMRT010000403.1:0-21360 GCA_030558065.1 Geotrichum phurueaensis | reverse complement strand
GGGGGGGGGGATAGAAAGTCAAATTTTTGCAACATTTGACATATTGACGGGCTGGGTGCTAGTTTCATAACCGTCACATATATAATAGACAATTACGAGACGGCAGTAACTCACGCTAGGCGCAAAGGAAAGTAGATGCAGTAAACCTACTCAAAGTTTGAAAAGAATTTAATTTCTCATGTTTTTTTTTTATCAAGATGAGCGTAGCAACATGAGAAGGTTGTCATTGTCAAAATACTCTTTGCATGGGCTTTATTTTGAATATAGTTTGACAGCTTCAACTCAAAAGCTTCAAAAAGAAACCCTTTAAAACTCAACCCAAAGCGCAGGTAAGTGCAACAGGAATTTGTGATTAATTCTTTCATGAGCGGGTTTTACCCTACATTTCAATTGTATATATCAGTGGTTAACAAATCCTAAGGGAAAGCATTGTCATGCAGAAATCAGCTGGTTCCTCGCCGATATTTGATAATGGCACAGGTGTGAACACATGCAACAAAGATCTTTTATAGGATAGAGCCCAAAAGTGGAACAGCTCGTATACGAAACAAATAACTTGAAATCTTTTTTGTAAAAATTGAAATATGTATATACACACTTACTCCAAAGGAAGGAAATGAATGTAAACAGCGTTTTCATTTCCTTAGTTAAAATATTCCTTAGTCAATTTCGCCAGCCAAATTAGACATATATTGACAAGAAAATACATGGCTATGTGCTTTAATCAACCAAAAACGTTTAGAATATCACTCTGGCTCTCATTTGGCTTTTGTCTCTTGATCATAACTTGCTCGTAGCGCAGAATATCTTCGTAACTTCGTTTGCACGCCTTATTTTGCTGTTTTTCGTGTGATTGCAACTAATAAAGACACTCTGAAGCGTTATTTGCAAAGATTTTAGAAAGTGCATTCATAACAGTAACATCTTCATCATCAATCCCAACTTTAGCGTCATTATAACCTATCTTTTTGAAAGTAATGTCATCTAAATCGTCTTGAAAGTGTGAGTGTAGGCAGTGAAAATTCTCACGTTTGACAAATTTCTTTTTTCTTTTTTTATAAAAAGTTATTTTTTTCATGCATAAACTCTATTTTTGTTAGGGTTATCAACCAAAAATATGACTTTTAGCCCATGTTTACGTAACATTTTAGGTAATGAAACAAAACAAAAATTTTTCCTCCCGAGGAAAGAAATTTTGTATGTAAAATTAATTCAAAACAATTTTTTGCTTCCTTTCTATGGAGATTTCCCTCAAGTTGGCCTTCCTTCCTTTGGAGTAAGAGTGTATATATATATATACAAATAGACGTAAATATCTCGGATTTTCATATTTTTTTCTGCAAAATAAAAGGAGATCAAGAAGAGAGACTTAAGAAGGTTGTGAAGGCAATTTTGTTGTTAGAAAACCGAAGTCTTTACGAAAAACTGCAGACAAATTTGGAGTACCCTCCACCACTCTTCACCGTCGACTCCATGGAATAGGACCTCGAAAAAATGCCCAAAGAAAAAACCAAGCACTTTCAAATCATTAAGAGCAATTGTTGGAAGGGCATTCAATATTTCTAGATTGAAGAAAAACTTCTTTGAGCAGGATAGAGACGAGAAGACTGGTTGAAAAACTGAAAACCAAAAGGTCTTTGTCCGACAGCCCGGTGCCGCTATCTAATCAATGGCTTTTCGGGTTTTCATCCCACTGCAAATTCTTGGAATTAAAATATTTTGAAAACCTCAACGTGCCAAAGATTCGAGAGAATGGTATATGGTTAATTTCACTTTTTTTCAAGTTATATTCTTCCTATATTGACACCTTCAACATCTTCCCTGAGACCATCTGTAATCTAGATGAAGCTGGATTTCAAATTAAAAAAACATCAAAAGAAATTCAAGTATTAGTTTCTAAAGGTTCTTTTCATGATTTTTTTGAGTTGGTGTCGGCTTTGGAAATGATATCGCGAGCTGGTAAAGCAGGGAAATCCCTTCTGATCTATAAGGGAGTTTATCAAATGCAAACCTGGTTTTCGGGTACTTTCATTAAAGATTATTGTAGCGCGACATCTTCTTCAGGTTTTAAAAACAAAGAGATCTTTTACAAATGTGTTTTAAATTATTTTTCTTTATCTGAAGACAACTGGTCGCTTTTATTAATGGATAGACATCTGTCACACAAAACAGACAAAGTTATCGTCAAAATAATGGGCAAAAATGTTACTCCTTTATATTTTTCTTTTTATATGATCAAGGTCCTTCAACCTTTTTAACAGGAATTGCTTGGGTCATGCTAAAGTTTTGTTCAGAAGGCAGATTTCTTACAACTTTGGTGTTGGTTTGCACCCCACGAAGGTACACTTTTTGGAGATCTATAAAAAGTCAGAAGTGAGGCCTACTGCCCCAAAACTATTATAGGAGGTTAAAGAAGATGTGGATTATTGGAAAAGAGTCTAAATACTGCATTTGCTAAGTACAGAAGACAGATGCACCATGATATTGTCGATCCGGAGGATGCTGTGCTCGATGAGTCAAAAATTGAGGCAAGAATGACTGAAATTTTTACTTCAGCAACTCAAAAAAGTTGTAGAAGGAAAGACCAGTGCCTCAATAATACATCGGTTTTAGATTTTTGACAAGAAAGTGCTATTTTACGGAAGAAACTTTTCGAAATGGAGGCGTCATTTAGGAATTTGAAGAGAGCCCTTGCCGACTAAGACACCATATCGAGTCTTGCTAAACGTGAAGCCAAGTGTTTTGAAAATCTCTTTAATAGAAAAAAAGAGAAGCATTCCAGAAAACGGATTTCTGTATACCTTCCAAATCAAAAGGTGATCCGGAGCTGTCCGGAGCTCATATCTGAAACGGACCTTTTGGCTCGGAACATAAATCTTTTCCCAACTTCTGACCCAACTAGGGATCCAAAATAAGCTCAAAATTGAATTTTTCTTTTATATATCTGCTTTATATTTCATCAACTATATTTTAACAATTTTTTGAAATATTCCCATGAATGTGGCGTTGAGAATATAGTGTTCTGTTTGGTTTTGATTTAAGCCTTGATGCAAATTGTGTGAACAAAATCTGTTTCGTATAAGGGCTGTTCCACTTTTGGGCTCTAGCCTATATATATCTTTTTTTTTTTTTGCAACATTGAGTTAAGATTTGTATATATAGAAGATTGGCATATGTCACATTTATAACAGCCAGCAACGCCAGTATTGCACCCATGTTCCCTCTCTTGCCCATCAAAAAGCATTGTCCCGTTACCGAGGTTATGATCAGAGTGTAGAGAAATTTATTTGATATGCCGTACCAGTCATACAAAAAATATATCAAGTAATTAGGAATCATAAACTAATAAGTCTTGTTAGATTTGGAGATTATATTATGTGGGACTCATACAAGCCAAACTATTTCCGCAGGGCGATTAATATTTGTTCAAGCATGTACTCACAAGATACCCATCATATAAACAGGTTTGAAAACCCGACACCTTAATATCGTATATGTATTTGTTTTTGAAATAATGGCTCAAGTGTACTTTTTTTTTTGATGCACAATACAGCCGTAAGCTGTCATCCAGCAACGCCAGTTAAATTATTGAAACATTCACGTAGTTAGTTATAGATAAAAAATAAAATCAGTTTGATTTTAACATCTGTTTTGCTTTTTTTTTTTTTATGTGCACGTTGCCAGCATGTTTGAAATGACTCCCAGCAACTGCTCATTCTCACACGCTGCTGCCACCCGCTCCTTGTCGTTGAGCTGTTTGTTAACCTGGCGCTCACTTTGATGCGTGCCCTCACGCACCTTGATAACAATCCTGTAGCGGGCGGGCAAGCAGCGCTCCAAGCGCACGCGGATCCCCAGGCCAATCAGCGTAGCAAGACTACAGTGCGTGATTGTCGGCGTGATCTCAACGTAAACCTCGGCAATATCAGCGGGGTTGCCGCTGTCTGTGACCCAAATGTGTGGCAGGTTAACCACCGCCAACTGGCCTAGAGATAAAGGGTGCTCGGGATCGGAAATAGTCGAGATAAGATCAAAAATCTCCTGCGAGTCAATGGGTTCATATCGTTCGCCATCGGTGGTGGTGGTGGTGGTGGTGGCAGCAACATCCTTCTCGCTGGCACTATCATCTAAACTAGAAGTGTCGTCATCTTCGGGATCGGAGAGCGTGAAGTTGTCAAATAGCGAGAATGGCACTGAGGTGAGACCTGTTGTATATTTATCGGGGATATCTCTCAGCAGCGAAGTCTGCAGGCTGTGGGCCTTGGACACACTGGACTTGAGAGCCTGACGGGTAGGCAGGGCCGAAGTGTCAAGAACAGTGGGATTAGCGTTGATAGGGTCTGAGTCCATTATGTGTCTTGTGAATAAGAAGAGGGTATGCGAGTAAAAAAAAAAAAAAAAAAGTGTATTTGAAAGCAAAGATTAAAGTGGGAAGTAGTTGAAAACTTGATCCGGCGATAGCTAAGAAAGTTTTGATTAAAAATTAAAAATCGGGCTTTTAAAAGTATTAAGACTTGAGACTTGAGTTTAATGATTTAGACGTTTAAAGCTAAACTGTAGTTTCCAAACGAAAAAAAAAAAAGGACTTTTGATCTGAGACATGAGTTGATTACGCTTGGTTTTCAATTTTATCTCAATCTTTGCGACTTTTGCTTTCCAACACCAACGAGGCTCACCGCCACAGCCTAACTATGACGACAAGTAGCTACAAAAAGATAAAGATTATTGGGCTCAGTGGCCCATCAAGCTCGGGCAAGAGTGTGGGTAATTTCTCTCACCAATTGTCGTTATTCTGTCAACCCTTCTAACCTTTTGTTACGCAAAAAAACAACAACAATAACCAATAGACCTTGGCCCGCTTGCTGAGAAAAGTGCTGCCAAACTCAATCATCCTTTACGAAGACGATTTCTACAAGGTGCGTATTGGATTGTTATAACCGACGCCTTTTTTACCTTTTATTTATCTTTTTTTTTTTTTTTTTTTTTTTTTTTTTTTTTTTTTTTTTTTTTTTTTTTTTTTTTTTTTTTTTTGCAGATTTTTTACTAACAAACTAGAGGTTCCTAGCCTGAGGCTGAGATCCCTATTAACCCCGACAATGGGTTACAGGACTGGGACTGCCCAGAAGCGTTTGACCTGATCTACTTGACCCAGGTACTTGCTGAGATTAAGCAGTCTGGCGGTAAAATCCCCGCGTCGTTCGAGTCAAAAGAAGAAACCAACACGTTGGGTCCATCTCACGTAACAGATGAAGAGGTAGCAGAGGTTCAGCGCAGCATCGCTGTGGACGTCGATACCCTATTTGTTATTGTTGACGGCATCATGCTGTTCAATGAAGGCTCGCCACTAATCTCGACCTCTTTAAATTTCGCTGGTGATGGCACCAAACCGCTTGATCTTGCTCTCTTTGTGCGGGCGCCGTACTTTGATTTGCTAAAACGCCGCGAGGCTCGCGCTGGCTACGTTACCCTTGAAGGGTTTTGGTCCGACCCCCCGGGCTACTTTGACGACATTGTGTGGCCAGGCTACGTCAAGTCGCACTCGTATCTCTTTAAAGATGGTCAAGTAGACGGGCCTTTGACCAGCCATGCCGTCACTGAGCTAGGAATCAGGATGCCCCCTCAGATGAACTGCACAATGTTTGAACTGTTGCAATGGTCTGTTGGTGAGATCAAGAAATCACTACTATAATCATAAAGATTCATCATATTTCTACTTTTTTTTTTTCTTTCTCTTTTTTTTTCCTTCTTTCCTTTCTCTCTATCCCCTCCTTTATATGTATTTATTTACTCGTTTCATTTTATTGCCCCCAGTTTTTTTTTTTTTTTTTTTTTTTTTTTTTTTTTTTTTTTTTTTTTTTTTTTTTTTTTTTTTTTTTTTTTTTTTTTTTTTTTTTTTTTTTTTTTTTTTTTTTTTCCCTTTTTTTTTTTTTTTTTTTTTTTTTTTTTTTTTTTTTCACAATGTGGAACTTACCCCATGTGTGAAGGATGGTTGCAAGCTTGATCTCCTTTACTTGGTCTTATCGGCGTAGCTCTTGCCGTCGCCGTAACCAAGCTTGGCAACCACCTTGGTCATTCTCGATTCAACAACATTAACCAGCTCATTGACGTCGGCGGCGGTCTTGCCCACGGTGCTAACGGGCTCAAGAACCTCAATTTCAATGGTACCGGGCACAAAAGTGCGAGTCTTGAAGCTAAATACCTTGGAGTAATTGCTAACAACCCAGGGAACAATAGGGATCTGCGCCTGCTGAGCAAAATGGAAAGCACCCTTCTTGAAGGGCAGCAACTTGGGCGTAGTTGAATGCGAGCGTGTACCCTCGGGGAAAATAAAAACACTCTGGTTGCGGGACTTGACCTGCTTAATCGCGTTGCTGAACGCCTTGAGCGCATTCTCCCGGTTAACGCGATCAATGTAGACCGAGCCGGAAAGGGTCATGAACCAGCCAAGGAAAGGGTAGTACTTTAGAACTTTCTTGCCAGTGACACTGCAATACTGGGGGAATGTGGCACCGAGCATAAGGATATCAAGCTCGGACTGGTGATTGGCAACAAAAACGGCCGGGCGCGTGGTCAGCGCCTCAGGGTTTTTAATGACGATCTTGATCCCGAGGATATGGCCAGCGAGGAAGTAAAACACACGGGCAACCGTCCATTGTGACAAACCCTGCTTGCCGATGAGGGTGAGAACAACTGACGCAACGACACCTGTATAGACGCATTGTTAGCTGAGCCTCACAACAATAATGAAAAAAAAAAAAAAAAAAAAAAAAAAAAAAAACTTACCGTAGAGCGCACTAATAATAATCAGCAAAACGTAGACCACGAGACGGACATAGAACTGAAGGGGCGGAATGACGCCAAAAAAGCCCATGACGAGAGTACTCAAGATACTGAGTTGAAGGAGCATGGTGATATCGATAGTTTAGAGTGGATTGGAAAGTTGGCGAAGAATGAGGAGAAAGAACGGGCAGGAAATGTGCTTTAATTTTTTTTTTTTTTTTGCGTGGAGGTTTTGGCCTTTTTTTTTTTTTTTTTTAATGTGTGGAATAAAGAGAAGGGTGACGGGCCGCTTTCACGCTAAACTAGCACCATGGTGAGATCCAAAGAGACCAGCTGATTTCCAGTGCTGCATATCAATTGACTTAGAAATTGGCAATAATAATACAAATATTATTTCCAAGTTCTTTATAAAACGACTAACCAGTAAAATCTTGCCCAACTAGCCATTCTAACCTTCAGGGCGCCTACAAATAAAAAGATATTGAATTAGTTCAATTATGTATCTAGACTATATACAAGCCGTCGCGGCAATTGAGCTCGTGGTGCTGAAAAAAAAAAGGGTTACCAAAATCCTCTCAATCGGGTCTACTACTCTAAGGGGAGACTTTTCAGCACAACTACTACGCTTCGCACTGCCTTTGTAAACAAAGCCAGCGTTTGCGGTGTCGGAAGTGTAAGCTCTTCGCTGACCACGTCGATTTCCTTCTTCTGTAAGCCGACGCCGAGTAAGATCACCCGCTGAACCCCACTGAACATTAGGTCCTTGGGTAAGCGGTTCATAAAGTAGAGCCGAGCAAGCGCAGGCACCAGATCTGCTACCACAGGGTAGTCAATCAAGTTGTTTGCATAGGCTTCTAAGCGTCGCAAATCCGACCTCGTGAGCAGCTCTTCTAACTCGTTAAAAGTAGCAAGCGCGCGCCGAGGTAGCCCTTGTGTAGCAAGCTGTTCACCCTCCATAATGCTGAGACTCTGCAATGCGGTAAAGTTGCGGAATTCGTGAACAAGCAAGCTCAAAAACCGACGATGGAAATCGGCTGCAAACTCAACAAGCCAGTTGCTACCGCTGCTTTTAGCTAAAGATTTGACCATCACACAGGTGTGTTCGCCAGTGAGCTCATTGGCTGTCTGCTTCAGATATATTGGTGCAAATCCAGCTTTTTTCCAAAACTTGTTTAGTTGTGGCGTGGTACCAAAAGAGACACCTAAATAGTTTAAGAAAACAGGTGGAACATGAACGACAGGTGTTAGGAGCGGCTGCAAGGCATTGTCATTGGTGCAAGCCACTGACGAGTCCTGCTTGAAAAGAGTTCCTTCGTAAAACTGAGCCAAAACCTTGAGCATATGAACACCGTATCCCTGACTCATGACATTGGGGTTTGTTGCAATTCTGACAACGCGTGCACCAAGCAAAGTTGGAAAGTCTTCGTCTTGAAATTGTTGGGCAACAAGCCAAGGTATCAGGTCACCGTCAGCCCTCTGGCTCTTGCTGAGGTTGTTCCGGATAGTGGTCTTTGAAATTCTGCCCTCGAGGGCAACTTGAGCAACACATAGTGGCTCCTCAGAATTGGGTCCATGAAGCACAAAAAGATAGTGAGCAGGTGCGTCACTTAGCAGTTGTAAGTCGTTGGGTGAGTTTTTATAATGGCTTTCAACAAATAACGCCATCAATTTTTGTAAATATTCCTCGGACTTTGGTGTAAATGAAAAGAGATTGTCCTTATTAAGCAAATACACTGTACATTCTTCTGGTTTGAATGACGATGTTTCTCCAGTGTCTTCTGTAGACACACTGGCATCAAGGCACAGTAGTTGGTTCAGCCAGGCCTCAACAGGATCCCCAGACGCGTATCTAATAGGCTGTGTCAAAGATAGCTCTCGAACAGGAATAAACGGCAGTTTATTTCTGCCTTTCTTAATTGACTGCGACTTTTGCTTAAGCTCCTTTATCAACTTGAGGGAAAGTGATCGACCGGTTCCCTCGTATCCGTGAATTGTAGAAGCCATGAGAACGGTATAAGGGCCGAGAAGATTCTTTACAAGAGTCAGTGGAATTGCTGCAGCCTCATCAATTACCAAGAGGTCTGCCTGATTCAAAAGGTTGGTCTGGTGTGGTTCAATGAATTGAATAACTTGCTTGTAAGGAGAAAAAACGGTGATTTTAAGCACTGACTTAAGTGGGTTGCTGGCTTTGGCAATTTCAAAGTCTGTGCCTTCTTTTAAACCTTTAAACAAAAGGCCCTTAATAACAAACTGAAAGAAAGTCTTTAAGTTCTCGGGACTTGGTGATGTCACAAAGGTGTTGGCATATTGAGATGAAACTGCTGAAATTGTCAGACCAAGCGTGGCAGATTTGCCACGGCCACGACCAGCTGTGATTGCAAACACTGTTTTCTTGCCAACAGAAAGGGCCTCTAGCAAATCCTGAATGATTCTTTCCTGGTCTGCAGTTTTTGCAAACTTTGTGATAGTCTCAGAAACCGGTTCGGTATATCTGTCCATCATAGTGGGCTTGAGAGCCAAGTTATAACCCGAGACGACCTGGAGCTGGTCATTGAGAACCATACACGTTGAGCAAGAAAGAATAGACGGCATAAGCCGACGGTTGAATCGCGGTATGGCCTTCGGGTAAGCCTCTGTTTGAAACTTGGAGTGAATATCCATTGGCAGATCAGCCAACTGGCTCAGTTCCGTCAGCGACTCCAGCAAAATAACAACAGTTCCACCTCCCTCAACTGTTTCCACGGTTCTCGCAAGAATATTTGGTGTAATCGCTTCAAAGTCTTGCAATATTAACATCCCATAAGTGTTGCCAAGAATCTTGTCAGAGTCTTTATACGGCACGTACCGCAAACTTCTGTTTGTCAAAAACTCATGATATGGATCAACAGGACTAGGCTCAGAGTTTGGGTCGGCTTGCTTTTTCTTGCCCTTGGTGTTCACAGACGGATTGGTTGTTTTGTAAGCCCATGCAATAGATTCATTTGTAGCGCCAGCTTGGGCGCAAAGTGCCTTAATAGTGGGGAGTTGGTTCCGCGCATTTGCGCCGGTTACAACGAGCAGGCTGCGCACGTTGTTCTAGTACTCGTTAGCCATGTTCTGTAGCTATAGCGATAGCCATACTACTCACCTCAACACAGTAGCTCAAGAGCTTAGCAATTCTCGAGTTGGGTTCCGCCATTCTGCTGCTGCTGCTGTCCGATAACAAAGGATTGGCACCGGCCTAAAACAGCGGCAGAAAGTTTTATGTGTGGTGGGTGGGAACCGGGTAACAGCACGTCGCTTTATCTTTTGCATTTATGTCACCTTCACTCACAGCATCAACCCAGCACTCGCCGCCCACGATCCGAAATGTCAGAACCCGAGAAAGCCAGAGAAGAAAACACCCAAGAGCTCGTCACTGAGACCTCTCAGAATGACCCGTCTTCATTTTTAAGCGAAATCAGAGGCAGCGATGTAATTGTGAAACTGAACTCCGGCGTTGAGTACCACGGTATGTAGCTGCCGCTCCTTCGGTATGCCCACCCGGCCCATCCGCTAACATTGAGCACAGGAAAGTTACAATCTGTCGATGGATTCATGAACATTGCCCTTGAGTCGACAAGAGAGTTCTTCAACAACAAACAGGTGAACAGCTATGGCGATGTCTTCATCAGAGGCAACAACGGTGAGTTTCTCCCCCTTCATTTATGTTTTTTTTTTTTTTTTTTCTGTTACTAACGCGCTTCCACTTCAAAGTAATTTTTATTTCTGCGGCTTGATCGTATTACTCTTCTTATTTATGTAGTTTATGTTGTTGTTTTTACGTGTTTTTGTACTATTGAAAATGTTGATTTGGATGACCCGAAACTCATCGGCGCCTCTTTTCCTAAGTTTTTTTGTGAGGATTTTTTTCTTCTCCAAAACCACCTAACTACTCACAAGTCCAAGGACAAGTCAAAGAACAAGGTCACACCCAACGCCCCTCTTGGTGAGGAAAAAAATCGTAGCCATTATAGATGATTACGCCCCAAAGTACTATAGACGACGATACACAAGATCCCATTGATATTTCTTCTTCGTCTTCTTCTCCCTCGCCTCCTAGTCCGCACCTGGGCCCTTCTTCCTTTGACGTGACAAAGACACCGCCGACGCCAAAACCCGCAAACCCCATCAACAGCACACCCGCTAATAACCCCCAGGTATTGCGTAAAATCGCTATTAAGCCTATTTTAAAACCAAATAAATCGCCGAAACAAGGTACTATCGCAACTGTGTACACGCCAGAAAACTACCAACGCACACCACCTTACCAACAGACAAGCACTAAAGATATGAGCGAGACACGCCCGACAAAGGTGACTCTCAAGTTCCGCAACGAGGTTCAACAGCAACTCATGAAGTACGAAAAACAGCAACGCATGAAGTACGACCAGCAGCAGCAAATTCTTGAAAAGCAAAAGCAGAATCAGTTAAAAGCGCAGTTAGACTTGTACAGAAAACAACAGAAGGAGCTGCAGCAGCAGCAGAGTCAGCAGGAAAACGGTAATAAGCACATTAATGGTGACCCTCCTTCATCTGACGAGCCTATAGTTGTGTCCATGAGCAAAGCTTCATCATCGCCGTCTCTGCCGGCCCAAACACCTCTTCCAACGACTTCACAATCAACTACAACTACTATCCACAGCCACTCACCCCCGTCGCAGAGTTCCTCACCTGTCGCCGGGCAGACAAACGCTTCGATCTCGACGTCGTCAACACTTATTCCCATTCTTCCTGCTACATCACTTGCCGGTCCCGATTTCCAGATGCGCACTCCGCAACATGACGACCATGCCTCCCTGAGCTTTCTCCCGCCCATGACCCTGCCGCCCAACACCCAGAGCCACCCCCAGTATTTCAAAGACCTTAAGCCTGTTCGCCCGCCGCGTTCGAAGGAGTTTTATCGCATTGGTCCAAACTTTGAGCGTACATGCCAGAACTTTGATCTCTGCGATCCCAGTGGCGTGCCTGTATACACAATCATCTCGGCAAGATTTGATCGCGGTTTCAAAAAGTTTCCCAACTCAAATTCGTGGCTATCATACCGACGCAACTACTTTACGCTGACTTCCAGTTTTTCGCTGGTGCAGAAGGGTAACTTTTCCATTGGAAAGATTCCTCCATTTCCCGTCTATGCTGTTCAAGACGGAAAAATTAAAAGCAAGGTCTTGTCATTTGCCATTAGAATTACCGCAATACGAGTCTGCGTTGATGGCGATGTAGAAGAGCTCCCTTTGGTACAGCATACGGCAAAGCGTGACAAAGGGCCGCGTGATGCACCAGCAATTGTTCCCGCCATTCCAGGCCTACTTCCAGATCACAACTTTATGAGAAACAATACACACTATCGATCTTCTTCACGGTTACAGAAAATTGAGCCATTCTTTTATAGAAGATTTGGACCTGAACTTGGTCCCTTTTGTGAAAACTATCCTCCTGATGACAAAGTGGCGCATGTTGTACTGCACGACCGGGTACAGTTTACGACAGCAGGTGGGGGCGGTTCACAAATTTGTAAAGCCGTGGTGCAGCTTATTGCTACATTAGAGGATAATGTTTCATACGTTGTTGCCTGGTCTGAAACGCAGCCATTTACACTGCGCAACCGATCTCCTGGCAACTACTTTGAAGACGGAACTTTGATTCCACGAGCAAAGAAAGCACTTTATGCGAAGACTTATGGAGAAGATGGTGAAGAAGAGGTGAAAAACGAGAACCCCGACGAGAATAATCCTGAGAAAAAACTCAACGATTTACTGATGAAGCACGCGCTAGCGCTAAGTGGTACTTTTATGAAGGACTATAGGGAATTAGAAGAAGAGTCTGATTGTGATATGGAAAGCGACAGCGCAAATGGTGAAAGCGATACCAGCAGTGTCCTTGAAAAAGCCAACAAGCTGGTAGACCAGAGTGCATCTAAAAACTTTGACAGTGGTGTCAAAAAGTTGCCAGCATTAGAACCATCAGCTGGGCGAGCTGAGACAGACCACTCCAACCCCAACCGCAAGTCATACTCAGCATCAGTTTCCCCAGCTGAAGAGAAGCTTCCTAGGACGATTAAGCGACCAGGTCCAGGCCAGACCACGTTTAGCCTTGCTCGGCCCTCGTTATTTGGCATGAGCAAGGGCAACAGTGATACATCGGTAGATACAGGGTTCACAACTGCTAAGAGCGCCAAGAATGGAAGTGAACTTGATGATCCAAATGGCAGTACCCGGCGGCAACGATCAGTAATTCGGGTCCATCTCCACCCCCCACAATCTAGTGCAGCAAAGAAAAATTCTTCTCCATAGATTTGTTGCATATGGATTTTCCTTCGTAGTTTAGTACTAGTGCTTGCTGATGGCATTTTTAGCGTTTAAAATACACTCACCAACCATCTTTTTTTAAGCGCAATGCTTGTCTGAGCCATCTGGCTCTGTTTTCGTTTTGGTTTTTCTTTACAGGTTTTCATATAGCCTTTGACCCATTGCTAAAAACCTGGGCCTGAAGGGGGTTATGGATTGCTTAGCTTGTGTGCACTAAAGTGCATGCGTTAAGGTTTCTCGTCTCGACTGCCCAGAATGGTCATGGGCATTTTCTGTATTAGGGAGATGGTACAATTCCAGGCTATGGTTTCACAAAAACACTACAGACACAAAGTTAAAATTAGGATACCTGAAAAAAAGTAGTACGTGGTAGTCAAGATAATAAAAAAAATAATGATAATAATTAAAAACGAATATACCAGTACATTTTTACGAGCAAATTGATATAGTAAAAAAAAAAAGTATATTATAGTAAAAGAATTCAAATATTAGTACATAAAAAAGAAGGCATTTACAAAAGAGCGTAAACACCGGCGGCAATGGCGCCAACAGAGAAACCAACAGCATTGAGGTTGGCAGCATTGCTAGTGCCACTAGCGGTAGATTCTGAAGCCGCACTGGAGCCAGAGGCAGCAGAGCCTGAGGCCTCGCTAGCATGGGATGACGCGGAAGTAGATTTGGCAGCTCCAGAAGAGGCGCCAGAAGAGTGAGTAGAGGAAAGTGTGACAAGACTGGAAGCAGCAGAGCTCACGGCAGCGGAGCCTGAAGCAGCAGAGCTAACAGTAGCGCCAGAGACAGTAGAAGCAGAATCAATTACAGAAGACTCAGCGGAGGCAGAGGCACTAGAAGCAGCACTGGTAGCGCTCTCAGAAACGGAAGCAATAGCACTAGAGATGGCGCTACTAGCTTCGGAACCGGCAGAAGAAACGGCAGAAGAAACGGCAGAAGCGTCGGCACTAGCAACGCTACTTGCAGCAGCACTGGCCTCAGACACAGCAGTAGAAACGGCAGACCCACCGGCTTCAACAGCGCTGCTGACAGCGTCGCCAGCGCCAGCGACGACAGAAGAGAGAACACCAACAACAGATGAGACATCCTGGGCTTGGGCAGAGGTGGCCAAAAGAGCAGTGGAAGCAAGAATCAAAGCGTGAGAAGAGAACTGCATTATTGTGTATGGTATGGATTAATTACTGTGTTGATTATAAAAATAAAATAAATAAAAGACTTATTGAAATGAAAAAAAAATGAAAAGAAATGAAAAGAAATGAAAAGAAATTGAAGGAATTTGCAACTATATTTATATTCCTCTGAAGGCAGGTTTCTGAGAATTTTGGAAATGCTAAGGGAGAGCGAGGTAATGGAAAACGTAGAACAAGGAATATTACAGAGGATCCTTTTCTTTCCTTAATGAGTAGCAGATTCAGGTACAGGAGCACTCATTGCCTAAATGACTAAAAGTACCCCGTAAAATATTGTCTATTCTTAGTCTGGGGAGCTGACTAGAGTTTGTACGTATGCCCATGTATTTGTACGCATTCTTAAAAGTTTGGTCTGGAGTACAAATAAACTCAAGCTCTTTTTTGCCAAAAATAAGTAACTTGTCAAGTTACTGCTGTATTTTATCTCCTTGAATCGTATGTTGAAAAGAGCAACAGAGGCAGTAACGTTTAAATTTAATTTCTATATGTGGTCTCTCTCCGGCTCTTGGCTTTTTAGACCTCACTGATGCCTTTCGGAAAGTGACAGATTTGGTGTTAGTGGCGATGGCTGGAAGAATTGCCGTGGATCTCTAACACAAGCGACTGGAAAAAAAAATGTATATATATATTTAAAAATAAAATAACAGTAGATAATGTCTAGTTTGCCCTTCATGTTGACAGAAAAACTTTTCCTATTTTTTTTTTGTCACATTTACATTGTCAGGATCTAGTAAAGTCTTAGCATTTTTCCCTTCTGATTTTCCACAAGTTACAAATTTTCTGCCGGCAATGTTGAAGTCAAAACCATTGAGCTAGCTAAATCAGTCTGTCGCGTATTAAAATTCAAAAACTCCATTTCAGGTTCTCCGACCTCTGAAAAAAAAAAAAAACAAGACGGATTTAGTAATACATTTGTTAGAATACTGCCAAAGTTTTGTAAATTAAAAATTTAAATTTGAAGCTTGCATAATAGAGGTATTTTTTGATTTTTGGCTCTAGACTAGCAATGGTCTGGTGCTGGACTCAAACTACATATGTCTGCTGCGGCCGTAAGGGGTCGTTGAGTCCTGCACAGATCATGGAAGCATCCTGAAATTGCCTGTGATCAAACCGGCAACTAGAAGCAATTTTTTTAATGTAGGATTTATTGAATTTAACAACAAAATATTATAATAAAGTCTTGATGAGGAAGGGGGTTGAGGCTGTTTTTCAGAATAGCTTCATAACAGGCTCTAGAAGAATTCAAGGGGTCTTAATATTGCCAACTAAGCGTGGTCTAAGATTTTATAGCCCTGCGCATCTCTCTCACAATCTCATAGTAACTTAAAGGCTTTTCTGTTATTTAAAAGCAGATCAAACCTTTGGTGCTTTCTTACGATCGCTGCCGCGGATCGACCTTCAAAACAGCAGTCAAACCTTCAATCCTGATAGGAATTGCTAGAGCCATGCCGCTAACATAAAAAAAGTTAGTTGGGTAGACTTTTCTAGATGTTACCAAGTCAGGTCAACGTAATCGAAACCATAAATTGTGGTACAACAATGTGACCGTCAATGTGTCTACAACACTGGCTATGGCAATACCACCTGAAATCCAGACCTTGAGTTCCATAATACGCTGCGTAGTTTTTATTTTACCCGGCCATCTAAAACATATCCTACGTATATAAAATAAACTCAACATAGCCTGTACGTAATAGGAACTTGGTGACAATGTCTCTCTTTGCTAACTATCCTTGAGATCTGGGCTGAGTTCAAAAGAAAGTATCGGCTAGGAAAATATCTCTTTTGGGAGCATTGTGCAAATTTCAGCTGCAGAAAGTTTGTAACTCTGGCGTTTATGGCTCTACGCCGACCAGATAAGAAAATTGAAAAGTTTGCTGGGGTTGCGTCCAGTCACGTGATATCTCCCAAGGCACCGAAATTTTTTTTTTGTTTTGTAGAATCTTTGCCAACGTCTTTCTTGCCATCTTCACTCTGGCAATCTCAGCATCTGTCGACCTTTGGAGTGAACAAATCTAAAGGTAAAATAAAAGGCAAAAAAGGGCTTAGATAGGTACGAGCACTCAAACTAAACATTCCTAGCCCCTTTTTTTTTTATTAATTTTACGTTAGTCAATATGAGTAATGCTTCGTTAAACGTCAGTGACAGCCCTGTTGCTGCTTCGCCTACCAGTACTGTGAATGTTTCCTCTACTGATCCGGCTGCGCTACCTGGCTTAGACCTGTTGAAATCTGAGCATGAATCAGTTTCCGATGAGACAAATGACGTAACCACTGCGGTTCTCATTCAGGGCGACATCAACAGTGATTCAACCACTACTCTTCAAAGTGAGGCGCAACATATTTCAAACCCAGGTACTACCGACACAGTAATGGAGGAGGCCGGTGCATCAGTTTCAAATAACCAGGAACAGTTGGTAATTGATGGAGAGGGAAAAACTTTTGAGCAATCTGATAAAAGTGAAGACAAGAGCTTGGTAACTCAGCAGCAGCAAAAAGACGACATTACCATGGAAGATGTTCAGGTAGCAGAAGAGCCCATACACGCAATAGAGGAGGCTCCTATCACAGCCTCAATCGACCCGAATGAGAAAGAAACAGACTCAAAGCAATCAGAGCATAACAACGAAGAAGTTGACGTAACACAAATACAAACTCAGCCAACGGACGAATTGGTACAGGCTGGGGAACCCACCAAGATTGTAACAGAGGAGAAAAATGAGGAGCATCTACAACCTGCTACTATTTCGGTGGTACCTGCAGAAGGTTTACCAGAAGCGGCAGCCGCTGTTACAGATAGTAATAAAAAGGAAGAAGAGGTTGGTGTGGAACAAGTCCAGCAACCTGTTGTGCAGTCAGAGACAGGTTTTGAAGTTTCTGGGCTTGATGCCATTGACAGAGCACTGAATAACGAGCCAATTGAATACTCCTCGGATGAGGAGGTTGTTGCGCGCAAGCCTGAAACTGATGCTGCTAATGATAACAAAGAAGACAGTGACTCATCAGACTCATCATCTTCCTCGTCAGATTCAGACTCGGACAGCGACCAAGAGGAGAACCCGCGCAAGCGCGGCAACAACGAGCTTGATGATGAAGATCTAAGTGACGACAATGATGATACTAGTGAAGGCCCCGTTAAATCAACGCATGAGATCTTAGACGAACCTGCGCCCAAGTTGCCTGATAATCTCAAAATTACCCCGCAAACACAGCTCGAGCATGTCGGCGAGATCTTTCGTGTGACAGGAAAGACGGTGGTTATTAAGGCGTCTGTCTCTGGAGAATTCCGCGTGTTAGATGAGCACTCGGTCTTTTGCACAAGTGACCGAGTGCCCTTTGGTGTTCTCTATGAGACCTTTGGCCGTGTGCAGACGCCCTTTTACTCTGTCAAGTTTGAATCTGAGGAGGAGGCAGCTGCATTCAAGCCGCGCTGTGGCGAGAAAGTCTTCTATGTTGTGTCGGCGTCAAAGTTTTTATTCACCGACAAGATTAAAGCCGTGAAGGGCAGTGACGCCAGTAACTTTCACGACGAGGAAGTGCCAGAGGAAGAGCAGGAATTTTCTGACGATGAAAAAGAACGTGTGGCTGGCAGCATGAAGAAGAATAAGAAAAAAAAGAAAAAGACCAAGCACGACGATTCTGACCGGGTGAAAACCGGTGAGGGCAATGGTGACGCTCCGGCATCAACAACTGGTAGTTCCAACAATGTTAATAACGCCAACAACAACAATCGCGTGGTCCGAAACAACAGAGGCAAGCCTGCCCGCGGTCGTGGTGGACTTCAGAGCCATCCTTATCAGTCACACCCAATCACCAATGGCAACAATAACAACCCCAACCATCCCGTGAATTACCAAAACTCCTACAATAACCAGCCTTACAATAATAATAATAATGGTGGCGGCAATTTTGGTCAACAAATGAACCAGCAATACAATATGGGTTTTAATTCAGTCGTGCCAGGGATGCCGTATTACAACCCTCAAAATCAAATGTTCAATCAGCAGCAACAGCAGCAACAGCAGCAACAGTACAACCCTCATCAACCGTACTACAACACCCAGCATCAGGTTCTTCAGCAGCAACAGCAGCAACAGCAACAATTTTATAACCCCTTGCAACAACATCAATTTCAAATGATGCAGCAGATTATGATGAACTTCAACAACAATGCAGCGGGAAACCAGGTTTCGCCGCCTTCGCAGCACCAGCAGGGGACTTTGCATTTTCCTCACAATCAGCAGCCGCAGCAGCCACCACAAGGCCCGCCTGGCCGCCAGGGCCCGCCGCGCAGCTATGACACTGACCTCAACTATGGCGGTGGCTCCAAGTAAAATGTAAAAAATACCTTCATAAAATTTCTACCTGCAAAAGGCTCTTGTAGGTATCTGGCTAACTACAATTATTTATAAACTATTTTTTATTCATTTATTTATTTTTTGTATCCAATGACCTCTTGTGCGTAGCTACTAATAGTTTTTTATACCAGTACTAGGGGCAAAAAGATTCACCTGGGAAGAAACGTGCAGGTGAAAAATCAAGGCTTGGAAGCTGAGCTTGAGTGGTTGAGATTTAAAATAAGAATGGGTTTAACGGGTCAAAGTGTTATGAACCAGATGATTCAATGCGCGGCTACTAAGCTTAGTTTACAGAAGGCATAAAAAGAGTATTTAATTATTTTGATATGTGTTAGAGTGGAAATTGTTTGTATGTCTTTGACGTTAGGAGCTGGGGCTACAGAAAAAAGATGAGATATTGAGACACGTCTGAGAGTGAGTCCTTTTAACAGTCTGAACGGGTATGAATAGTTGCTTTGGCGTGGTTTAGATGCGCTTGAGGATGGCGTATGACGTTGCGCGGTTGATAGTAATGAAGAAAACCGTTGTGATTATCGCAGGCTAGTGTGTATCAGCGCTGCGCTTGGCACTTGGTGTCTGACTCTGATTGTTGACGTAAATATGGTCAAGAGTAATTCAAGTTAGACCGTTGTTTTGAATGTCCTTCTAGAAAGAATTTGGAGTGATGTGAAAGGATCCAAGGATTCTTTGTGTATTCTCCTGTGAATCTCTCACTTTTGCCTAGCTGAACTGCCGCTGAATTCACGCTCCGGGTTAGAGTTCTCATATCTCAAAACAACCAAAAGTACTTGCTACCATTCAAGCTTCTCCGGGTCTGCCAGAATTTTCAGCTATCTATAACTGGTTGTGGCTCTAGTTGCATTTAGTTGTTTGTATGGTTGATGGTTGTAGGAGGAGAAATCCCCGGAAGCTTTATGGAATTTATACAACAATCGGACACTCAAAGATACCCAGACAATGAGCATAAGCGAGTTAGAAACTTTGAGTAAGAACACAAAAAATAAATAACTTCCAGGTTAGTTAAGTATAGTCTTTTCCCTTAAAGAATTAGGGAAAATCGAAGAATAAAAGAATTTTCTCTTTACTCGTAGCTAAAGGTCTCCTCCCACATCACAGTTCTCCTTTTGCACGCTGCCCCCAGAAAATAGTAGTAATAACCAAGTAGGTAAAAACTTGATATATATAGCTAACTCTTGTTTCAAGGATTAAGTGATATGATTTTCACCCCAGACTTATTCATATTGACTGTTGGTGGTTGAGCAAAAAAAAAAGTTTTCTGCTTTTGAAGTCTGATTTCACAATCCCTATGTTAGATTATTGATAACGTCTACTTTGTCAAAGATAAATGATGCGCCTGTTTGTTATTCCATCATTTTAATGTTATTTAATAGATAATAAATACTAAATGATGAGATTAGAAAGAAAAAAAAATTGTTTCAAAAACGAGTTGCAATGAAAGTGTCATTCCTTTGTCACTTTCAAAAGGTATCACAAGTCTCAGGATGCAAAAAAAAAAAGTCAATAAATTATAAAAGGTTTTACTTTGTTTTTATTTTTTTCAAGTCTGTTTTATGTTTTTAAACAGTGATTCAATTTAATGGTCAGTATAATGTAATTTTTCATCTATTTTTTTTTTTTTTTTCGTTCATCTAGTTTAGTATCTTGAAGTTTTGCTTGACAAGTTTGTTAACTGTACCCCCTGGAATTACACTTTGTTGTTGCTGTTGCCATGACCGTAGATAAACCAAAAAAAGGAGTTGACGAGGTACAATAAATTTTTTGGTTAAGCCATGTACCCTTCAAGATAGTTTATCGACTGAAGGTTTAAAAACGTGTAGAAAAACTAGTGGCTTTCTCCACTGTTGGTGTGTTTTGGCAAGCTATATACTATCTCTTTTGTAAAGCGTGGTATCTTTCTACAGGGGCCATGTTAAACTTCTCTGTATCGTTTCAAATTGACCATATGTCCCGAAGGACTTTTCCAAGCTCAAAGATCTCAAGTCACTTGTTGCACACCTACTATTTAACAGGCATTGAAAAATAAAAGTAAAAGTAACTGGTAGGTAAAACTCAATAATCAGCCTGGCGCACAGATTCCTAGCCCTCCCGGCCTGACCCAAGCCAAGAAAGGGTGAGAGTAACTATCTCCGTAAACTAAAAGCCTGGACAAGACCTGTTCTCGGCTTGTTTGCAACCAAATGGGATCCAGTCCGCAAGATATTGGTCTTTGCCAAAAGTTTTTGTTTTTTTTTCTCTTGACCCCCAAGCTCAAATCCGTAGAGAGAAGTCTGGTCCTCTGAAATTTTCAAACGCAACTTTCATTTTTTTTTTTTTTTTTTTGGTGAGATTAGTTGATCAGCGTTGTTGATACAAGTGATTCAGAATTAAATTACTATATTATATAGTATATACTTTTGATATTTTTTTATTGTTGATAAAATATAGCAATTAAATTTAAATGTATACATTTCATGTTACAAAAAAAAAAAAAAAAAAATGGGTGTAAAGTCCGTTAATACTGCTATTTTCTTTCCTACTTATTTGACCTAAAGTTCAGGTTCCTCAGTTATTTAGTAACCGTCTTTGCACCAACCCAAACACCAAACAACAAAAGCCAAAAGCCCTAAACATAAAAAAAATTAATAAATAAATGGATATGAAAAAAAAATTGAAATTCAGGGGTTTGGTAGTCAGGGG
>JAJMRT010000402.1:0-21448 GCA_030558065.1 Geotrichum phurueaensis | reverse complement strand
TTTTTTTTTTTTTTTTTTTTTTTTTTTTTTTTTTTTTTTTTTTTTTTTTTTTTTTTTTTTTTTTTTTTTTTTTTTTTTTTTTCATTTTTCATTTTTTTATTATTTTTCATTCATTTTTATTTTTTACTTATTATATATTTTTTATATATATTTTTCTTTTTCAATTTTTTTCTATAATAATATTATCTGTTTATTTTAGGTGTTCTATATGTAATTATAAACTGGGAAGACACCAGACTTATCTGGGTCTGGTGCTATTTGCGCCTTTGCGCGGAAATTCGGGAAGGCCAGAGTTTTCCGATGAGCCGCAAAGCTCCTTCGTGAAGGGAGCCCAGTAAGCTGGTCTCAAGTGAGCCAGGAAAACGTGAAGATCTGGTGCGGATGTCGGTTTTCGCAAGTGGTACTTCAGTAAAACCTGGTCCATTATTATTATTATTATTATTATTATCATCTCAAGAAGATTGACAGAGTAACGCGTTCAATGCACATTAGAATATTAGCATCTAATGAAATGAAATTCTTTATAGATTAGTTGGGATACTAAGGGAACTCTGGGATATCTACCATCCGGCAAGTTTGGTTGGAGAACATTGGATTGGCGCCATTGTGACCATGACAAGATTTTCTTGGCCGAATCATGGACAAAATCATTGGCTCACAAGAGAGTTATTAAGAAAGATGCTGTATTATTCCTTGGCTGATGGTCTATGGTTTCCTTCCAATTGAAGCCATAACTTTTCAGTTTCCATTTTGTCTTGGATTTGCGATGGTGCGTTTCGACAGGTATGTGGTTTCACCCCACGTGAGTCCCTAACCCTTCAGTCATTGACTTAGTTTTGAGACTTAAGCGTTAGACTGATAGAACTTAAACTTTTTTTTTTTTTGACTTGCAAATTGACAGCGGGAATTAGTCTGCCCGTTGACGAGTCCATCGCCCAAAATCAAGCCAAGCTAGCCAACTCAACGCCATTTAAACCCTCCAAGATTTATAATCTTTCATCCCGTATTTCTCTTTTTTTTTTTTTTTTTTTTTTTTTTAATTCTCTACGCAACTGCAGACAATAATGGCTGAGAAACAGGAAATTATTACAGACTACGTTGATATCCCCCTCAACACCCCTATCGACCTCATTTCCAAGAAGGTTGCACAGGTCACCAACGGGTTTAAGTCCCACAAGACCCTGTCGCTTGACTTCCGTCGCGAGCAACTTAGAAATCTCTACTATGCCATCTATGACAACATGGATCTGCTCAAGGAAACGCTTAAGCTCGACTTAAACAAGTCGCCGCTCGAGGCTAACATCACAGAGATTGCATACCTTCTTAAAGAGATCTACTACTTCATTGAGAATCTCGACCAGCTCGCCGAGCCCGAGTCCGCCCCCATTGATTTCTTCATGCGTCCTGCGGCGGCACAGGTTGAAAAGCATCCGCTTGGTACTGTTCTCATTATCAGCCCTTGGAACTACCCTCTTCTTTTGAGTCTGTCACCCGTAGTCTCCGCAATTGCTGCAGGCAACACTGTTGTGCTAAAAGTTTCTGAGCTTTCCCCCCACACCTCCCGTGCCATTGTAATGCTCTTGCAGGCATATCTCGATCCCGAGGTCTTTGTGGGAATAACTGGTGCTATCCCCGAGAGCACTGCTCTCCTCAAGGAAAAATTTGACAAGATTATGTACACTGGCAATGGTAACGTCGGCAGAGTTATTGCCCGCGCCGCCACAAACAACCTTACCCCCGTGATTTTGGAACTCGGCGGCAAATCTCCTGCAATTATCACCAAGAATGCCAACCTTTACCTTGCTGCCCGCAGACTACTCTGGGGCAAGCAGCTGAATGCCGGTCAGACATGTGTAGCGCCCGACTACATTCTCATTGAAGAAAGCATCAAGGACTCATTTATCAAGGAGCTCAAACTCGCCTACGACGAGTTTTTCCCTAGCAATATTGACAAAGATACTGATGGGTATAGCCACATTATTAATAAAGGACACTATAATCGTCTCAAGGAGATTCTCAGCAATACCAAGGGCAAGATTGTCCTCGGTGGTACAACTGATGACTCAAGCAAATTTATTGCGCCTACTTTTATTGAGGGAATTACTAGCACCGACTCTCTTATGCAAGACGAGATTTTTGGTCCGCTGATTGGATTAATCACTGTTGCCGACGTCAACGAGGCGATTACATTTATTGAGCGTGAGCACGATACTCCATTGGCGCTTTACATCTTCACCGACAACGTGAAGGAGCAGCGCGAAATTGTCTCCAAGACCCGGTCCGGCGCGGTTGGTATCAATGACCCCATGGTACATGTTTCTTTAATGAATGCGCCGTTTGGTGGTGTTGGCCAGTCCGGTTACGGCGCATACCACGGTAAGTATGGGTTTGAGGCTTTCTCTCACCGCCGGACTGTTTTCAGTCAAAGTGCAATCATTGAGCCGCTTTTTGGTATGCGCTACCCGCCCTACAACAAGAATAAGGAGACCCAGTACCGACTTGTTGGCATGCCGCCCAAGCCTTGGTTTGCCCGCAAGGGTCCCGTGCGCAAATCAATATTCCGCAAAATATTCACCTTGCGCAACATTCTGCTACTTGGCTTGGCAAGAATCATCATGACGTTTTTTTACCCCCGCATTGAGGACCATCTCGATTTTACAGTGCTTATGCAGGATATTCAGGGTTTTTTCGTCTACGTCTCGGGCCTCGCTGCGGCGTTTGTGAATTTTTGGAGAAACATTGATTGGGACCAGTACGGACGCAGTGACTTATAAGATAGACAGTTGAATAGAAAATTCAACTAACAAAAAAAATAAAATAAATAAGTAGTAACAGTAAATACCATAACATCTTTTAATGCTGAATGTCATTTCTTATAACAACAAACGTAAAACGCAGTTGTGGTTTAGAGTAAAATATACTTTATGCCTTGAGGCTTGCGTCATAATTAATTACAATATGAGGTGCGCTACCACCAACTTTTTTTTTTTCTTCCTTTACAACCACCATTTGACGCTAACATATATCTACACAACAACGACAATGGCGACACAACCCACTGGCGTGTTTGACGAAGTCGACTTGACCGTTGCGCCTATGGCGATTGAAGACGTTGAGAAGCGGCTTTCAGCGTTGCATGAGCTCGATAAAGTACGTAATCTACCACGACCATCTCTTGTTGTTTACAACTTTCATTCTGCACGATTGCTAACCCCATGCTCCGGCATTGTTTTGTTTTTTTTAAAGAAAATTATCCAGCTGCTTGAAACCGCGTCTGCGTCAATAGCCCATCTGAAATCCGGCAAGACGGCCCCCGACATGCTTGCTTCACAGCAGGCGCGTGAGCAGTTCTCTACCACTGTGGCGCAGTACTACCGCACACTGGAAGACGTGACTGTCGGGGTGCGCCGCGAAATCCTCCTGCTTAACAATGTCTCCAAGGACAAGGTCCTGCCCATTAGCATTGTGCCCAAGGCAGAATGGGTCGGCCATATAAAAGAGGAGGAGACGTGGCGCGAGGTCGACGGATTATTGGAGAAAACCGATTGAGCCAAAAACCCAGCAACCTTGATACAAGCGCATGGTATACTAACTGGCCAGCATTCCCAGGATTAAGAACCAAACCCGACTTTTAAAAAATCATTGGCTTGTGCACCAACTTTGATCTGACATGTTTCTGGTTCCATTTTATTTCAGGGTCTTAAAACGTCGGCAAGAGAAGAAATCTGGGGTATAGTGATTTCTCAAAAGACAGTCACATGGCTCTGAGTACATTCAGTCCTTGCGAATATTCAATCATGTTTATCTGGGATCACAGTTAGGGTTGTGCCCTCTTGGTTTTCCGTAGTAACATTTAGACCATACTGGGTAAGGGTTGTTTGTATACCGACACACATACACACATATACAAGAATACCACATACACACACACACATAGAGAAAACGTCGGATATCCTTTGGTGTTTAGGCTTGCGCTATACATTTTTGATTTGGCCATACAGGGCTAGGGCACTTTTTTAAAAAATTGTATGGTGTGCAACCACCGCACGCAAAAAAAAGAAAAAATTTTTATTTTTCAAATCTCCCTCTCTTCTATCCCCCCTTCTGTCCTAAATTTTTGTCGTTGACAATCTTATTCCACAGACGTCTATCGAAGAAATAATGAGCAACGAAGTCCTTGTTCTCCGCGGCACCCTTGAGGGTATGTTGTTTTGAAGCTATTTGTGTTTTTTTTGTCGTTTCGATGCGGGTTTTTGGCGGTTGGATGGGCAGGAGGAGTGTACAGGCTCAGACTGCATGGACAATCACGAAGTGCTTCTTAGACCGAACTGAATTTGCATCTTTAACGGGCCTTGAAAAAACCGAGACGATTTGAATCAGTTTTGAGTGCAGTTGGCTAACTTTTTTTTCTTTTTTTAGGTCACAACGGGTAAATACCACCTACGATATGTCGAAATCATCAATCATGTATACTAATTAATTTTTTTTTCAGTTGGGTCACCTCCCTCGCTACCTCCAGCAGCAACCCCGATATTCTTTTGTCTGCTTCCCGTGATAAGTCTCTGATCATCTGGAACCTGTAAGTGACCCTTTCAAGCGCGCATGATTCAACTTGCAGAGTTACTAACTTTTTTTCGACAAGTACCCGTGATGACGAGGCCTACGGTGTCCCCAAGAGATCTCTCACTGGTCACTCTCACATCATTGAGGATGTTTCCATCTCTGAGGACGGTTCTTACGCCATCTCTGCTTCTTGGGATAAGACTCTTCGTCTCTGGGACCTTGCCTCCGGTAAGACCCTCCAGAGATTTGTCGGCCACACTGGTGACGTTCTTTCCGTCTCTTTCTCTCCCGACAACAGACAGATTGTCTCTGCCGGCCGTGACCGTCAGATCAAGGTCTGGAACACCATCGGTGAGTGCAAGTACACTTTCCAGGACAACAAGGGCCACAGCGACTGGATTTCTTCCGTTAGATTCTCTCCTAACGAGAACAAGGAGTACGCTACCGTCATCTCTGCCGGTTGGGACAAGCTCGTCAAGGTTTGGGACATCAAGAACCCCAAGCTCATTGCCGACAACGTTGGTCACACTGGCTACGTTTCTTCCATCACTGTTTCCCCTGATGGATCTCTTTGCGCTTCCGGTGGCAAGGACGGTAACATCATCCTCTGGAACCTCATTGAGTTCAAGCACCTCTACTCTCTTCCCTCTGGTGATGAGATCCACGCTTTGACCTTCTCTCCTAACAGATACTGGCTCTGCGCTGCCACCTCCTCTGGTATCAAGGTCTACGACCTCCAGAAGAGAACTCTCATTGACGAGCTTAAGCCCGACTTTGTTCTCCCCTCTGCTCACTCCAAGGCTCCCGAGGTTATCTCCCTTGCCTGGTCCGCTGATGGTCAGAACCTCTTTGCCGGTTACACTGACAACCTTATCCGTGTTTGGCAGATCATGCAGTCTAACTAAATTTTTTCAAATAGTAATAAAGGAGTGTAGATTGTTTCAAAAATTTCCCTGTAAAAGCCTTCCCAAATCCATCTATTTACCAAAAGTGGCCATGCGACACTATTTTCAAGTCATAAAGCGTAGGCATTGCCATAGCATCAAAGGTGATGTGAATGCATCAACACTTTGATATATTTACATGGAAAAAAAAAAAAAGCAAATATATCAGAGTTCAAAACAAAATATTATGGATAGTAAACGCCAACTTGTTCACTGTTCATGAGCTACGGTGTATTTTGGTATGCTGGTGTTTAAGGGTGACATTTGACATTTGGTATTTAGATATGTCTGAGTACCATCTGATAGTCTCGAGATTTTGTCAAAATGCCTCGATTAACGCAACAGTATTGAATAAAAGGCAATTAAAAAATAAACAAGAAATCAAATAAAATATGAAATCATCAAAACTCCAAACAATCAACCTTTTGCAGCGCCTCGTCTTATTTTTGTATTGAAGTTCACTGTCGAGTATAGAGGTAAATAATAGTTCACGGACTTACAGAATACAAAATATTATTTTCAATATATATATATATAATCAGTTTATTGTCCTTGTAACTATTTGAAAATTATACACAGAAGACATTAATACAACAAAAATAACCCTTTTAGCAGGGAATGCGCCATTCACTATATATTCCATTCACTTTTATGGCACCGAATTTTCCACAAACTTATTCCATGTGTCAAGGGAAACCCGACATGATCGTCATTTCAGTGCGTTATGTTGAGTGGGAGAGAAAACTGGATTTCTGTTTAAAAAAAACAAAGAATATCTATAGTCATTAACGCACTTAATAGGATAGCTTTTGATGTCAATCATTTCTAGAGAAATATAATTATCTTCTACTTGTACAAAAACTACAAAAAAAGGAGTTGAGTAGCTGCTGAAACAATAGTGTTAAAACAGATGAAATTTGTAATGACAGGGCATATTGTCAAAATAGACCCATCCTTGATTCGTTACCAAAAACAAGTGCTAAAGTCTAATGTCCAGATCCCAAATTTAAGGTCATATATCATTTCTCCAAAAGGTTAATCCTATTAACGTTACAAAAATATCTAATATCTAAACCCATATTCACAACATCCACTTTTATTCAAACACCTACAATTATCTACTTCCTTTATTATTATCATCAATGTTTGGAGTTTAATTATTGAAACTCAAAGTCTCCAAGAGTCTATTCAATTTAATATAGCGCCAGAAACGACTGGTTCTTTTTTTTTTTTTTTTTCTTCCTTACAATTCTAGCTCACGAGTTTACACTGATTGAATAAAAAAAAAAAATGTGCGGGCGATTTGCACTAGCCATTAGCCAAGAGGAGCTGTCCGGAAGTCTTAGGGCCCGCTCGCTGATTGCTCATTTTGCCGAGCAGCACCGAAAAAATAACAACAACAACCAGCGCCGGGGCCCGGGACCAGGCGGTGATAGGGGTAGTGCTCCTGGCAATAATGGAAACAAAGATGATGCTGTTGGGAGCGGCAGCAGCAGCTCGACAAACGATACAGCTGAGGAGGGCAGTAACCGCTCAGAGAGAGATGATACTGTTACTGATGCTCAGTCATTGGGACCTGCCGCAGGGTCAACGTGGCCCGACGCTAACTACAACCTGGCGCCAGGCCAGTTCTCGCCTGTGATCCAGCTGGCGCCCTCTTCCCCGCATTCCCGACGCAAAAGCGCGGGTTCAGTCAACGACACGGTAGAGGAACTGGTCAATGTCAACGTGCGGCCACTCCACTGGGGATTTAAGTCGCTGGCGCCGGGGATGTCGACCTTTAATGCGCGCTCGGAAACTATTGCTTCGAGCCCGCTCTGGCGCCGCGCGCACCGCTGCGTCGTGCCCATGGATGGCTACTACGAGTGGTACGTAAACCCCGAGAGCAAAACGCTGGCAAGAGTCCCCTACTTTGTCCACGCTGCTAGCAGCGGCCCTGACCTGGACACGGGTAATCCTGCCAAGGTGGGGACTGCTACGAGAGAAAGCCCAAAAAGCCTGCTTTGGGTCGCGGGGCTTGTGAGTCCCGATAATATGTGTTTTTCAGTAGTGACGACAGCGGCGCAGGGCAGCTCTGTTGACTGGTTGCATGACCGCGTGCCGCTCCTGTTGGCCGACCCGCTAGCGTGGTTACAAGAGGGCAAGAAACCGCCATCACAGTTTCACCCGGGCCCATTGGTTGAGAAAAGCAAAAAACCCAACGCCGGCCAACTGCCACCTGCTCAAGGTCAAGGCAAGGATGGGCTTGCGTGGCACCGGGTTGGCGCTGAGGTTGGTAATGTCAGGAACCACGGTCCTCGGCTGTGCCAACCGTACGTGGAAAAATCGCGGCTCTTGACCTCATTTTTTGCTGAATCCGCGTCTACTGCGCCCGCCGGTACCCTTTCGTCGACAGTGGTTTCACAGAAACCCACAAAAGCAGCTACTAAGGACACTACGCAAAACAAGAGAAAGCGCGAGGCACCAGCGACCCCCGAAACCCCGTCGCCAAAAAAAGCAAAAACGGTCAAAGCCAACACAAAAATAACAAGTTTTTTCAAACAAAAGTAATTTAATATAAATCATAAAACAAACAAGGTAAAATGAAACCAAGATAAAAGCCAGACTATAGTTTTGAGTACTTGGCTGGTTTTTTGGCAAGCGCCGCCGCGACGCCCACCTTGAGATCATTCTCGAGGGCAAAAGAGTTAAAAACAGCAATTTGATCAAGCCCCTCATCAAGGGAGTGCTCAATAGCATAGTTGAGCGAGTTCTTAGTGCCATAAAGCGCCAGCGGCGAGTGCTGGGCAATGGTTTCAGCGAGCTTGAACGCCTCGGCCAGCGCCGTCTCGGGGGTCTCGTAGACGTGGGAAAGGAACCCCTGTGCGAGCGCCTCCTCGGCGCCAAACTCGCGGCCCGTGTAGACAGCCTCGCGCAGCCACGAATGGTTGCCCACAATGCGCGGCAGCTGCTGCAGCGAGCCAATATCAGCGGCCATACCAATGGCAATCTCGCGCACGGAAAACCGCGCGTTGCGCGCAGCCACGCGAATGTCGACGTTTGAAAGAATGTCAATGGCAAGACCGTAGGAAACTCCATGCGCCACGCCAATGACAGGCTTGTTGATTGTGTAGCTGGCCTTGATGGCGTTTTGAAAGTCCTTGATAAAGGGCATGAACCGCACCGCGCGGCGACCAACGTCAAGCTCCTCGCCGGTCTCGGACGTGGAGGTGATCGCTAGATCCTTGTGCGCGGAGGCGAGGTCAAGCCCAGAGCAGAAGGCGCGGCCATTGCCGCTGACGACAATGACAAGCACCTCGGGGTCTCGCGCCGCGTGGGCAAACACGGCCGCATACTGGCGCCAAACGGCCTCGTTGACGGCGTTGAGCTTCCTGGGCTTGTTGAGGGCGACATGAAGCACGCCGGAGGGCCGCAGCGTCACGGCAAGTTGATCAAATTTGGTGTAGTCGGACATTAGAAAAGCTGAGTGGTGATGGGATATACAGTATGGGCTGGCGAAATGAGAAGAGCAAAACCACTATTTTATAGAGGCCCTTTGACCTTTGGCGAGAAAAAAAAAAAAAAAGTTTTGGAATGGGCCGAGGAAGTGAAAGGGGGAAATTGTGGGGTTTGTTGGCGATAAAAGACCAGCAGCTTCTCCCTTGTTGATGCTTTTTAGACCGAACTGCCCGAGGAAGCCGAACCAGATATTTTCGGACCTCCCCTCAGTACCATTTTTTCCTGCCTGCCTCCGCACACCAACCCGAGTACAAAAGCCAGCGGCGGGACGACGACAAATTGATTAATCACCCAGGGTTTTTTTTTCCTTAATCTAACAACACCAAGATATTCTTCAGCATGACCACGGCCCAAAACCAGCTCTCTGCGCTCGCCCAGCAGCTCGAGCTACCCATTGTCCTGTCCTTCCACGGAACCGAGCGGGAAATTGTCAAAGTTCGCATTAACCGGCCTAAGCAACTCAATTGTATCCAACCCTGGTTACACAATAAGTTTGATGAGTTTTGGACGAAATTTGAACAGCTTGCACCGCTGCGTGTGGCCATTCTGACTGGCACCGGCCGCATCTTTTGCGCGGGCGCCGACCTCAAAGGTAAGTAAAATATATATATAAAAGTGGAGTCTCCTCTATTCCCTATATGCATTAGCATACTAACTCACGATTCTCCAGCATGGCTTGAGAACCCCAACAGTGCCGTCGATTCCACCGGCATGAACAATGGCTTTCTCGGCATTTCCAACCGCTCCAACGCCAAGCCCATCATTGCTGCTCTTAACGGCTCTTCTTACGGCGGCGGCACCGAAACGCTTATCAACTGCGACCTTGTCGTGGCCCTACGCTCGGCCACGATCAGCCTGCCCGAGGTACGCCGCGGCGTCGCCGCCGTGGCGGGAGCCCTGCCGCGCCTGGGCCGCAACGTCACGCTCCAGCGTGCCAACCAGCTCGCGCTTGTTGGCGAGCCCATCACCACCACAACGGCCGAGCAGTGGGGGCTGGTCAACGCGCTCGCTGACTCTCCCGAGGAGCTTGACGCGCTGGCACTCAAGTTTGCTGCGGCTATTATTGAGGGCTGCCCAGAAAGCATTTTTGTCTCCCAGCGCGGCGTGCGGAAGGGGTATGAGGAGACGGCGTTTAGTTTAAAAGAGGCCACTGATGAGCTTGCGGCCAACGAGATGGTGCAACTGCAAAAGAGTGATAACTACATTGAGGGCCTTACTGCGTTTACAGAGAAACGCAAGCCCAAATGGACTGCTAAATTGTGAGAAAGCAGGGGGGTATACGTAGAAATAAATATTTGTATGATTTTTATTGTTAATTGACACTGTTTGATGAACAGACGTGCACCCAATGGGGTCAGTTGATTTTACTCAGAAAAGAATGGTCTGGGTAATTCTAATGTATCAACAAGCGGTTCGTAGCAGCCAAGTAACTGAAAAAAGCTCTAATTACTTTTGAAAATTGTCTTTAGACAAACAGGTAGAAATTAATGTTGACAAGATACAGGGTTACTTTGTAGCTTGACCGATTGACATACCAAAAAAAGGACTGGACCAAAAACTGGCTAAAAGGGACCGGGGGAATGATTATGCTGCAAGGGAAAAGGATTTGTTTTGGACCAGCTAGAATTAATTTGATCGAGAGCAGTGCCTGAAGTTACAGCAGAACCAGGCATACTGGAATTTTTGCTTATAGACGTTTAATTATGATTAGCTCGGCTCTCATTTAAACCTCTGTGTGTGATACCCTGACACCTTAAAACAAAAGTTATCCAACAACAAAAATCAACTAGATTCTGCCATATTAACTCTTTTATCAACCAAGACGATACGCTAGGCAAATTTCTCAGATTTTACGTTTTTTTTTTCCCCAAGATATATCCAAAGCTTGTGGTATTATGGGTTGATGGCCAATTTCTTGGTTGCAAATTCATCATTTTGTATACACTTGTGATTGAGATTGCATACAACTAGTACCAGTTCTCCTGCTAGATTAGTTGTGCAGCTTCAAGTTATTAGCCTGGAAAGCCAAAATAAAAAAATCAATTGCAGCACTCGGAAACAGAATAAAAGAGACTTGACCTTGAGACTATCTTCGTGGTGGTGGTTTTCATGGTCCATTTATATTAGCGGAACCTGTTTTTTTTTCCCGCGACCACATGGTTGAGCATTGAAATGAATCTAGCTGAGCTGAACTTGCCAACACCAGCAAATCAAATATATATTAATGTTTCCATAGGGTCAATATGTCTCTTTAATTGAAAAAAAAAAGAATCAAAACAAACACAGTGGTAGAAAAAAACAAGCAAAGCGTGTGCAATGATATTTTGTTGTTTTGCCAGAGGGCTTGTACTGGCCATGGCTGTTGGTAACTCTGAATCAGATTGCAGGTCACTACTGCCCGCGCCACTTTAGGAACAAAACTCGGGACCATGAAAAATTAAAAAAAAAAAAAAAAAAAAAAAACGCACAACAAAATTTCTTGAAATCAGAAAAAAAAAACAACCCAAACACTTGCATCACCAAACAACCAACATTATAAACCCTCGACAACGGAAATATCCACTGCGCGCCGCTCCCTCCTTTACACCAGATCTGTATATATATATATATTATATCCACATAAATCCAACTCGTTATTTCAAAATGTTCCGCCGCCAGCTGATTATGTCGCCCGTGCGCCGCCCCCTTTCCAGCCCGACCCGGCTGCTGCACACGACGCGAGCGCTGCGCAACCAAGCCGCTGGCAGCAGCAGCAGCAGCAGCGCAACAAAGGAAAAACCCACCATCAAACAACTCATTAAAAAATACGGCTACTCGGCCCTGGGTGTCTACCTAACAATCTCCTCCGTCGACCTGCCGCTCTCCTTCCTTTTTGTGCATTCCATGGGCCAGGAGCAGATTCTCGCGTGGGAGAACTCGGTGCGTCAATACTTTGGCTACGAACCCAAGGTTGCCACCCTTCCTTCGGCCTCAGAATCAACCATGACTGGTGCTAGCGCTGACAATGATAGTAAAAGCATGGTGGCTACCGTGTCGGCGTGGTTAGGACCCACGTTTTGGACAGAGTTTGGCATTGCTTACGCTTTGCACAAGAGTCTTATTTTCATCCGCGTGCCCCTTACTGCTGCTGCCACTCCGGCCGTGGTCAAAATGTTACAAAAATGGGGCTTCAACATTGGTAAAAAGGCCGCCAAATAAAATCTGCCCTCTTTTTGCAAAGAAAACCAGCAGAGGGCCTTCATTGTAAATACTGGCTAGACTACCGGGCCTTTCATGTAGATATACGATAGCAAAGAATAAACAAACAAATTAAACATAACTATTTATAATTTTTTTTTTTTCACTCTGCGTTGAGCTCAATCCTTTCAAACCATTCGCGCGCGCCCTTGATGTTGGCAATGATGGTGTTACCCTCAAGGTCGCCAGAGACGTAGTTGCCATTGCCATCCTTGGACAAGCGTGACGCTGGCGGCATCACCACCATGATAAAAGTATTAGCGGTAAGGTTGTCAATGTAAGCTGAGCAATTATGTCCATGCAGAGTAAATGTCTGGAGCTGCGACCGCATCTTGCTGCAGCTTTGTTTATAAGTTTTAATGTAGTTTGAGATTTTTTCAAACCGCTTGGGATCAAGTTTATCCGTGGCTGGCACCAGTGCTTGCTCGCCGCTGCTGCCCTCAATGAGTTGGTTTGGAGACACATGCGAAATAACCAAAAATGTCGTGCGCTCAAATAAAACCACCTCTTCGGCCTCACTGATATTAGCGAAATTCTGCAAATGTTTTTGAAAGAGACTCATGTTGGGGATGAGCGAACAAACAATGCTTGACCACGCTTTGAACAGACTTTCATCCCAGATCGACGTCGGGAACCCCGTGAGCTGATACCCGTAGGGCTTGGAGAACCGGCCGAGGTAGTCCATCATTTGACCAAAGACATTTTCCCGCTGGGATTCCTGGACCAGGTCCATTTTATGAACGAGGACAAAGACTTTTGCATCGGGCGAAAATTCACGGAGATGGCTAAGACACTCGGTAAATGTAGCAATGTCCTTTTTCACTTCTTTACTTTCAACGTCAAAGACGTGGATAAGGACCTCGACCATGCGGAATAGGTGGTCACGCTGGGTTGAAAAGTAGTTTTCAATAAAGATATCCTGGCCACCACAGTCCCAAAGGTTGAGGGTCATATTACCTAAGAACCGCAGGTGAGAGTGTTCAATGTCGATGGTGGCGCCAAGCCGCCGCGTGTCGAGGGCGGAGTAGTTGCTAAAGATGATGCTCCGCATAGAGCTCTTGCCAGAACCGCTGCGGCCCTACACAGATGTTAGCAAATTACCAACAAAAGATAACAATGAAATATATGTATATATACCATGAGAAGAAGCTTTTTCCTTGAAGACCCTGACATTGTTTGTATGTTAAAGTGGTTGTGAATGGTAGGGGTTGAAACAAAAGTTGATGCTGGGTTTGTTGATGGTGCTGGTGATTGTGTGGATAAGAGGAGTAGAAGTGATAAGAATTGTCAGGTAAGACATGGGATATAATAGTTAACACTTGGATAATGAGAATTAATCTGCTTGATAAATAAACTCTCAGCCGCGCAAGACAAAACCTGGTAAACTCACTTTACTACAAAAAAGAAAAAGAACTTAAGACTTGACATTTGGTAGTGCCAAAGGTAGAAGCCTTGAGGTGGGTTTCTCATGTTTTTGTAAATCATGTGATTTTTCAATCTTTAATTTTCACACACACCAACGAGACTTTTATCCCTAGATCCAACTGGCCATCTCCATCATAAAACCTTTTAAACCAGGTTTCAAAATACCGATATTTCAGAATAGCTTCCTTTTTTTTTTTTTTGGGAATTAGATATATAATTGCCATGGTTTTTTCACGGTATAAATCAGCATTACAATAGTATGTACGCCTGGAATTTTTTTTTTTTTTTTTTTTTAGCAATTTGCGTGATCTCCTTTGGCATCGTGAGAAAACCTTCACCTCCACCCCCTATTTCCACCACCTGTGGCTTCATTTGAAAAAAAGAATTTGTACATGGCAATGGGGTGTACTACTGGCAGACGGGTTGAAGATTTGATTCTTTTTTTATTTTCACACTCGATCTAAATTCAATCCTTTTGTCTGAGCTAACCGATCTCTCTATGCAGCACCCTCTTTCCCCAATCGCTCTACCCGCCCGGCACCATTACCACCGGTGGATGCGACCCTGACAAACTCAAGGCCTGGTACAACCAGCTTGATTTTGCCGAACGGGCAGCGATAGACCAGCTGCGACCAGAACTGCGACCAGCTATCCTTGAACTCACCGCGAAAACTAAAAAAGCGATACCTGCGGCCAGCCGCAGTAGTGAATCGCCTTACCCCCCGCAGGCAGCCCAAGATGGTGATGGGTACTGGGCGCAGGTCGTCAAGATTGCACAAACCCAGGCAGCCCTATTAACCCCGGGGGAGTCCAATACCGACAACCCCAGCCACAAGCGCAGCCAACCGGCAATCCAGTTTATCGACCCCAACGTGCCAGCGTCGCTTATCAAATCGGTCGATCGCTTCACCAGTACTGCCGCTACAACCACCACCAATGCCGCCAATAATAATAATAATAATAATAATAATAATAATAATAATAATAATAATAATAATAATAATAATAATAATAATAATAATAATAATAATAATAATAATAATAATAATAATAATAATAATAATAATAATAATAATAATAATAATAATAATAATAATAATAATAATAATAATAATAATAATAATAATAGTAATAATAATGACACGGTTGCAGCTTTTGCTGACGATTTCTTACTCGTGCTTGAGTTCCTGGATCGCTACGTGCTCGACGTTTCGCTCTACCGGTTTACCGCGCTGCGGGTTTATTTCGCGTGGCTTAGGCGTGCTGCCGCGCTCACTACTACCACCACCAGCGGCAACGATTATACCTACGAGGAGCTCATCATGCTGCAAACCAAGCCTGGCGTCGTGGCGACGTTTTTGCAGCGTACGACGCGACTTGGCGCTGTGGGGCCCGACGTCGCGGCGCTAGCGCGGCTGCGCGAGCACTTGCAGCAGCTGCACAAGGGCTATAGCACCGAGTCGCGGCAGGTTTCATTTGAAGAGCTTGTGACGTTATCGCAGGCGCAGATGGTGAAATGGTTGATGATATCCGCAGGGGTTGGCGTTGCTGCTGTGGTAGCAGCTACTGGGATTTATCGTTATACTGATGGGGCTATTTTAACCATGTCGCTCAAGGACCTGTTCGAGCTCTACCGCACCAACCAGCAGCAGCAGCAGCAGCAGTAGTAATAGTAGCAAAATTGCAAAGTGTAAACGGGAACTGGGAAAAATGCCCCTCAGTTGCCTAATTAGGAATTATTAGCCCGAACTCTTTAAAAAAAATTTTTAATTTTTTTTCAAGCACCAGTATACATGATAGTATATTTTGCATAAAAACGTTGATATATTAGAATAATAATAATAATAAAAAACCTTTAATATATAAAACAATTACAAACTTTTTTTTTATTTTAAAAAAACAAAGACAAAAACAATAGCAAAGAAGAAAACATTGTAAAAAAAACATATGCGGGGGTCATGACAGAATAAATATAGGGCGTTAGCAGGTTAGTCGTTTAGCTTTAGAACATGAAACATCAACTAATTTCCTTCTTGGGGTTTTTAGTTGGAAATGGTTGTTCTAAGTCGGCTCCAAAGGCCATCGTCGGAATTCTTGCGCTGGGAAGCAGGCTTTTTATTAGGAAGAGAAAAGACACTAGAGAGCGAGTGACCAAAGGAAGATGGCTGCTGTTGCTGGGGCTTTTTATTGCTTCTATCAACAATGTTGCCGTGGCCACCACGACCGACTGAGTAGCGAGCGGGCTCGACATCCATGGCCTCCTTGACCTCCTTGAGGTATTCATTTGGCGTCATGGTGTGCATTTGTGAGACGGGTAGCTTGTTGCCATAGCCACCGCGGCCGGCTCTAAAAGTTTGGTAGGGGGAAGTGAAATGTTGAATAGGGGCTGGGGTTGAAGGCACGCTGCGAAGGGCCTCGAGCTCAGGTGAGTCGGGCATGTCCTTGGCAGCAGTCTTGGGGGAGGGAATGTAGTTTCCAAAACCACCACGTCCAGTGAGAACCATTGTTAAGAATATAGTAGTTTGTGTTGTTGGGTTTTAAGAAGCGATGTTGTTTTGCTTGTAGTCTAGAGAGAGAGACTGGCTAGTTTAAAGATGGATGATTGATGAAGAAAAGAAAGAAAAAAAAGATGGAAAAAGAATGGCAAGTGATATGATTTTATATAAAAAAAAAAGAATTAAGAGTAATTTGAAAGAGTATTATAATGAGTATTATATTAAAATATGGATTTTTTTTTGAAATTGTGGAGTAAATGACCAATATTTCACCACTTTGTTCTTTTTGCCATAAAATTAAAAATGTGAAGATTTTTTCCAATGTTTACAAATGAATAAAAATGCAAAAAAAAATATATATATATATATATTATCATTGATATTACTACTATTATTACTATTATTATTATTATTACTATTATTGTTATTACTATTATTATTGAGTTGAATTGAAAAGCAAAAAATTACAAAAATTACAGTTTCCTCGGAATAAATTCCATTTACAGTAATTCATCTCCGTCGCCCTCACATTCTGCTAGGGGCAATAAAAATGAAATAAAAAAAATTAATTATATTAAATTATTAACATTTTTTATTATCTTTGATTATTTTATACTATTTTTATTATTATTTTATATCATTTTTTTTTTTTTTTTTACTTTGTCAGTAGGTGGTCATGTGAATGTCTTGCCTAATTTAGCATAGTTTCCATTAAACCCCCCTCTTTTTTTTTTTTTTTTTTTGCTTTTCAATCTCAAGGTCATTCTAGACCCATTTGTCATTATTATTACGCATCTACAAGGTCAGATGACACCTTTTGCCATCCAAACAAATTTGTTTCTTTTCTCACGTTGGTAAATGCTTTCTTTGCTCGTGACTATTAACCAGCTGTGGAGGTAGTGAAGTTAAGAGGAAATTGCCGACACATCCATGGCGCTTAAAAAAAAATTATTAATTTTTTTTTTTTACCGCTGCGGCATGGGTTTTTAAAATCACATGTATTGTCGTCATTTAGTTGAATTCGTCATCTTGTTGTTTTATTTTCTTTCACCTTGGTATTGTCACTACATGTCGTGCTGTAATGTATGCGTGACAACGTTTACTGCGAAACCATCATTGTGGTTATTGACTCATCTTAAGCAACTTTGTGAATAGGTCGAGATTATCACGTTAACTTGCCATGTCGAAATAAATCATTACTTTGATAAAAAAAAAAAAAAATTGTTGGCTTTGAAAAGATCAACTACTATTGTTTCTTCAGTAGTTGAATAAAGAAATATTGAAACCATCTAAGAGGAATTTGAATTGGTTTTATACTTAATCTTCTGGCCCTGCTCATAATGACAACATGTCTAGTACCTTTGAAAAGATAAGAAGGTGCTATGACTAGCCATTCCCCGTTTAGGAAGGTGCAGTTGATAGCCTCTAACTCTGGCCAATCAGCGGTTGATACTGCTGATACGTTACCCTAGCCCTTCGGAACAAATCGCTAAGCCATTAAAACCTTTTTTTTTTTTTTTAGTTTTCCGATAACTCGCTTGTCGACGGCTATCTGCCAGTCATTTTGTCTAAGCTTTTTTGAGGATACAATCTGCCGTTACTGATTGACAAGTCTATCAAAGTATATGGGCAAATAAACGACTTTACTTCATCATCCTAGCTATTGACATTAAACCTCAATGCTATCTACTTGGGTGATTATAAATTTCAATGCTACTTGGTATTTTCTATTCAACCTTGCACGTTTAAATGATTTTCATTTTCCGATACGGGGAGGAGGAAGCCTGGAGAAATCAAATAAGCATCAAGATAGTGTGTGAGTTAGCCGTGCTGAGCTGCCGAGATTGGCCTTTTTATTCCGACTCTTGCAAAGCCCGCCGTTAAACCTAAAAGAACTTACTTTAAACAAGCCCTTATTTTTTTTTTTTTTTTTTTGTAATTTCTCCGAGTAAATGAAGAAAATTAGGCTTGGTCACAGCGCTGGCTATGATATAATTTTTCTTTTTGAAAAAAAAGTACTACTATAGATTTTAATACATAATAGTAGTAGGGAATAATACCATCTCAAAAAGTCCAATTATTCCTGGGCTTGTTAAGTTTTAATCTCCAAGCCCGCCATTCATGTCTACAATATCTGTAACGAGGAACGTTTTAATAAAAGCAAAAAAAAAGAAGAAATATGATTAGTTCTTATTGATATCAATATATCTGAAAAGGAAAAAAGAGAAGAACTAGCAAGTTCTTCTTTACTTATAATTTTCCTAGAGAAGAAAAAAAACTAAGCCATCATCACAAATTGGTCTTGTATAAGAGAATTTGGTATTCGGGAACAGGATAGTATGATCAGGGATTGTGAACGTCCTTGATAAGTAAGAACAACTAAGTATCCACCCTTTAATACTAGCGGGGTTGATGTCATGAATAAATTTCAACTTATGTCGTTGCGGTATTAATTGAATAAAAACTAGAAGAAGGGAACCGTAGTACACGTCTTCTGAGGGATCACCAGTCAACCTCTGAACATAAAGGGCATGCTTAATTAAGATTAAACAAGTAATAATAATAATAAAGATAATAACAGAAATAGCATAGGCCAGACTCGAGTTTTGTCATAGGTCGTAGTAAAGAAGGCATGAATCGTCATTAGGGCCAATGATAGCTGGGCTCGTCAGTCCAGCTCCGTTACAATATCTATATATATATAAAAGACGTTTTTTTTTTTTTTTTTTTTTTGGCCGATTATCTTTTTTATAGAAATTTTTTGTTAAAATAAATCACTTTTAAAAGTAGAACGGTTCTGTAAACACGGGAGTGCTACTAGACTAGACTGGGTTCCGGGGCGGGAAAATCGAGGCTGATAATTTTCATGCAAACAATGGTACATACAGACCCAATGGTTGTCGGCACTGCAAAAAGCAACAACAACAAGTATATATACATAATTTGAAAACATGTAGAGATATCACTATGTTTGATCACTACTTATTTTTCAAAAAAAAAAAATATGCTGTTCAATGACCTAGGGGGAAATAAACTACCCCCCAAGCCTTGAAGTGAAAACGTTATGTATATAGAGGTTTTAAGTAAAAAAAAGTTGTCTTTGGCGTGGTTTAATCCTGTATTGCAGTTCTCAGCTATTTCCATCAGCTAGATGAAATCCAGGCCAGGTATATATTTAAAGCCCATAAGCGATTGTGGATATAAACTACATCACCAAAGTTAGCAAAAAATAAAATGAAAAAAAAAAAAAAAACACGAGAGAAATTACACAGTGAAATCCTCAAAATCAAGCTCATATATATGTATTTAACGAGGGGGATACACAAGAGTAATTACCTTCTCTAGTCACAAGGGAGCACACAGACTCAAACGCTCATTTACTCAATTGTAAACTAAGTGAAGAGAATTGTGTACAAGAACAACCTATTCAATTTTTTTTTACAAAGCAATGTACAAAATCATAACGAATAAGTAAAAACCGCTCATTCAGCAAAATATATATAATCAGTTTATTGTCCTTATAAATATTTAAAAATTATACACAGAAGAATATATATATATAGGCTCTGTACCCTGATCGAGCAAACCTCTGAATGATAAATGTGAAAATTCCTAATTAGGGGTAAATGACTATTTGTCACGACACAGCTCTTCACGTCTCCACCGAACCTACCCCGGAGGCTAGGACTGTGGCATGCAGAACAGTACTTTACATCTACACTTTGGAATGCTACACCTTCGAAGCCAGAATCCAGGACTACAATAGCTTCATGAATCCTGAGAACCCGTCGGAATACTATCATTCAGTCGAGACCCACCTAGCCCTAAGTAGCCAGCTTTGGATGGACACAGATTACAGCAACTACATGAGATTCCTGATAGTTATAAAGTTATAGAGCCCAAAGGACGTAGCTGAGTTCTTTATTAGTCACAACTGCGTCAACGAATTCCGCGGACCTGACTACAAATCCATGACAAACAAAGTAATTGCAGATGCAAGATTTTTTGCAGAACAAGTCCTCCAAAGAAGACACATGGAGGGTTTTCAAAACACAAACCAGAACCAGACTAGGGGGTTACCATCAATCATTTGCACAACAGAAAAATACACAAAAGCATATTCCACCTGGTTTAAATGGCTGAGAAATACAGACTTGAAATCGTTAATAAATAGCCATTGGAAAAACGTGACGGAGGACCCTCGAAAGTTTCAACCCTTTCAATGCCCTAGAATCAATAAGCAACTCGAAATTTCTAAATATGAAGAGGAATTCAGATTGCAACACCAGTTGTGCAAAAGTTGCGGTAACCACTTTTCGAATGACAAAGACGAGTGCGAACTTCATCCGATGTATAGCGACATTAAGCTTGACAATGGTTTGATACTAGGTGAAGACATCAAAACGCTCGCGCTCTCTACCAATAAAACAGATAACACTATGAAAAGGTTGCAATGACTCAAACAGGCTATCAAACTATATGGAAACAGCTCCTCAGAGCGGAGAGTCTACTAGACAGATGGCCTAGACAACGGTTCGCTTCCTAGGTCGAAAATACCAATTTATAGTCCACGGAGCAGCTTTATTAAAAGCTGCCCAAAAGGATGTGGACTAGAAAAGAGAGGGGGGGATTGTCACGACACAGCTCCCGCCGCTCCCGTGGGTCATGCGTCGTCACATATTAATGCTTCCCTTTACTTCATATTAATGCCCTGAATTCCCCTTCAGGTAATTCACTACATAAGGTGATGAATCATCGGGGATGAGTGTTAGAAACAAGTCGGCCGGTGAGGTAAGCCTCGGGGTTTGCTGACAATTGTTCTAGCATGATATCAAATTAAATTAGATTTATATTATCAAGAACGCGAGTTGAGAAGAAAGGGAGCCAAAGGGAATGTTGTAAATCCTTGTCTCGATATTTATTGGGGCGAAATGGCATAACGAGGATAATATAAACCTCCTGCCTTTCCCTCCTCTGAAGACAGAAGGAAGAATAATTCTCAAGTCTCCGTATACCCAACTCTCAGCGTTTCTACTTCAGATCAAGGATTGTCCTCAGACAACTTGTATCATCAGGTTCAGGCGCTAAAAGGTTATATTTGGATTCCCAGCTACTTTCACGTTCATTTTCTTTTCTGTGAGTAGTGACTCCTGACTTCGACCTTAAGGCTCAGCCGGACTAACTCTTAAATCATGTATAGCAAAATAAACTTATTTCTCTGGATCTTCGCGTAAAATCCTCATCTAAGCTGAGTAATCCCGGATCAGCAATCTGGTCCGTGACACT
>JAJMRT010000041.1:16110-69622 GCA_030558065.1 Geotrichum phurueaensis | reverse complement strand
AAAAAAAAAAAAAACATAATGATAATAAATGATGCCTAAACTTGCCAAAGCTGAGGCGGAATCGCTGGACCCATTTTCTCGTGGAATATGGCCCGGCGGTTCCACTCAATATCGAGATAGGCTTGGATCATGTCACGGGCATCCTTTGCTGTGCATCCTTTGCTGCCGCTGTCTGTGGTGGTGGCCGCAATTAAGGTCCAGAGGCCCGCCATTAGCTGCGCACGGTTGCTGTGCTCGACGTTGGCGACGCGCTGCTGGTCTGATGGCGAGAGTATGGTGACACTGGCAGGGAGCGCCGCCAGCCCCCGCGTGCCCTTGTACAAGCGCAGCGTGGTCGCGCTCACACGCTCGAGCTCGGCGGCTAGCGCTCCCGCTCCGCACGCCTCGGCACCACGTGCAAGACCCTCGAGGTTGACTGTCAGCGCGCGTAGCTTTAGCTCCGTTGCGCTCAGCTGCGGCGTGGCTTGGCCCAGCACCAGCTGCGCCGGGTTCGGCGACTTGGTATCGGTACGGCCGGCCTTGTGTTGACCAATCTGCTCGTTCACGCGCAAGATCGAGTCAACGCCTCGGGAAATGTCGTCGTCATCATTGCAGTCGTGGTAAGAGGACAAGTCTTCGCCGTCGGAAATTATCAGCACGCCGCTCTCGCCTGGGCGCTGGGGTACGTTAGATGGCTGCCCAGGGTTGTGTCGCCAAGTCTCCATAATTCTCTCGACACTTGTGTCGTGGCTTTCATGCGACCGCGACATACCCGGCTGCTGCTGAATAGAAGCAAATGCACCAAGCAACTCAATCGACGACTGCTTGGTTATAGATTCATCTCTAGCCTGGGCATAGCTTCCCAGGAAGAGCAGCGAGCTCTCGCGAATATCAGGATAAAGACTGCCGGTGCGAGTGTCCCCATTTTGCTCGGTGGGGGAGACCATCCCTGCCAGGTAGGAAAAGTCGTCAGCAAGAAGCACCGAATCTTCTGAGCGCGAGTGCGGTGAATGCTTTTCACTAATAAACCCGGTCAGATTGCGCATCGATTCTGTCAAATCGGTCAGCACATCGGCGTCCTCAGCGGCTTCGTCCTCATCTTCGTCTTCAAACGTCGTCTCAATCGCGTCAATACCAGGTACACTGGCCAATGACGAGTCGAGAGATTGGCGGTTGTTGGCAACAAGGTCCTGGTACCACTCCTCAACGGATATACTATGATTGGTACTATTTTGACTATCGGAACCACTGGCACTGCATTCCTTGCCGCTAGTAGCAACTTCACCAGTGCTCGTGAGGTCTGACACAGTGATGAAAGACCCGCTGGTATCGAGAGAAATAGCGGTCAGGTCCTCGATATGGGCCGTAGCTTCCTTATCAGCTTTGCCGGTGGACCAGCTTGCATCGCTGACGACAGAATTAATGGTGGCCAATTTTCCAGGCGCAGCCACAGGAACAAGACTAGAGCGCGATGTGTTGTGGCCGCTGACAGTGTCTGAGACCCGCTCCGTGTCTTTGACCGCATTAGAAAACCGCGATGATGTGACACTAATGGAATCCCGACTGGCCTCCAACTGCTCCGTCTGGTTGTGCTGCTCTTGTGGCGCTGCGGGCGGAACCATTTCGGCAAATGAAATTGTCGTACGGTTCTCAACCAGCTCCTGCTTCTGGAAGGGATTGAGTTTGGCAGGGGTGGTCACTTTGGGCGTGCTGAACTTATGCTGTGAGGGGAGTAGCGGCGTGACGTGGGTCGACGTGCTTGGCGTTGTCATTGCAGTAATCTTGGCAGCTCTGATAGGGGCAATGGTAATGGCAGCAATGCCACCGGGGACAGGGCAGCTGTGTCTAATCTGAGATACAGACGGCTTAGGCGTAACTTGCGGAACAGGCAGCGAGGCAGTGCTAATTGCTTTATCAAAGCGGCTGCTATCGTTCACGCCTGGTGGTATTGGGGTCTTCTTGTTGCTGCTGCCGCCTTGTAAAAAAGAAAAGGCGCGGCGCTTTTTAGAGCTGGCCTTTGAGTTATTGTCTTTTCGCAGCAGGTCTTGACTCACCCGACATGAGATCTTGTTGAACATTGATACCGGCGACAGGCGTTGCCGTAGCGATGGCTGGCGCTTGAGATTAGGCTCGTTGGGTTCTTTAATTGTCACGCGCGGCTTGTTGCTTTTAACTTTAGACGGTTTTCTCGGGGTGGTGGCGTAGTTGATAAGATGATTGGCAATACTGACATTGTTTTTAATAGCCATCTCTGTGGCAAAGGGATTTGAGCTCGCAAAGTACAAACTGTAGAGGCGCGAGACCTGGGATGCAAGGGCGGCTGAAAAATCCGATTTTAGCACAATTTCGTGTGTGCTGTAGGCTAGTTTGGACATGACAGTTATCGAGACATGGTCAACATCAAATATCTGGGTCCCAATACAGGCAACAAGGTCGTGAGTGTCAAGAATAGTATCTGGAATATGCATGTTCGCAAAGAGAGCAATAGGGCACTTTCTAGCCTCATTTGTGTACCCCTGATACTCCTGAACAGTAGCAAAGATGGAAAAATGCTTTTGTTGGTTAAGGAACAAATGAAAGGGCTGTGTCTTATTCATAATCTTTGCTTTGGTGAGAAAATTGATAATCGAACTGGCAGTCACGTCGGGACTAATCAGGCGAAACAGCTCCAGGTTGCTCGATTCTGTGGCAGACTTTGTAAATCCCGCGCCAGTGATGTACATGGCGAGGCTTTGGGCGCCCTCGACTTCGGCCATGTAAACATTATCAATTGGGGCCCAGCCAACAACGTTTAGCTCTGGCAAGTTGGGCAGCGGCACAGAGTTAATCATGGAATGCATCAACATGTCTGCAACCGACGGTTTGTGGATCCCAGAATCACTGGTGACCTTGATTGCTTCTTGTGGCTTAATAACAACAACTGAGTCTGTAAAGACAAAAACAACGTTATGGATATCTTGCTGATCCTGCATGATTCCCACGGCATCAAATATCGTAACCACTCTCCGGTTGATCCATCCGTATTCGAGTTCCTTGGGCCAACCTTTGGAAATCTCAACCAAAAGCTTGCCAGTGGGGGTGAAAATTCTATTGTCATACGGACTGATAAAACTTTGCTTGCCAAATGAATCAATAGTTCCGACCGCCGATTGATAAAACTCCTCAACATTAGCGAGTTCGTCGTCGCGCCACTGGACGAGCTTCACGAGACGGTCCAAAACCATTTTAATTTTCGTTAGATGTAAGCTACAGTGAATAATGGACTCAATGCGATTAATGGTAAAGCGGCCCAATGTGCGTGTGTTAGCCATAATCAGGTCGTAATGCTGGCGAAGGTTAGCGGAAAAGTTTCTCGTGGTGGCCTCATGGCGCATGCAAGCTTTGTAGAAATATGGAATCGAAATGCCACAGGCCTTGATAACTTCGTAGGAACCGTATGGCAGAGCCAGGTCGAGGGCCTCATAAAAAATGTTGTTGACTCGTACAACTTCGTCAATAGTCGGGGGGAATATTGTGTTTAAAAGTCGCATATTGACACCAGGAACGTCTCCACTAAGCACCTTCACTCTAAGGGGAATTAGAAAATCCTGCAGCAAATTCAGGAGATCTGTTGTGAAGTGAGAATGGATAGAATACAACTCCTCGCAGACGCTCTGCACAAGGTCGGTATCGGAAGGACGTTGCATAGGGGGGTAGGTGGGAGGCGTGTATAGCATCTCTGTGGTCTCAGGACTGTATTCTGCTAGTGGATCAAATAAATTCTCTAACTGGTGTCCAAACAGGTATACTAACTCGTTGTTGAGATCGTTTGTCAAGGGAGAGTCCTGATAGATGATGTCGATTACCGAGGACTTGATGAATTTGGGACTTAGCACGCCGGAGTTAAGTATCGCGCGGCCAATGTCGTCGGGGTACCTGCCAATCGCCGGAACCATCCGTGATGCTACGCTGCCGGCTGTTGTCTCATCCCAGTCGAATAGTTGATTTTCATGCGTTGAGAATGTAAGGTGTGACTTGATAGCTAGTTCCATGTTGGAAAACGTGCGCAGACAGGAAATTGCTATCGCTTTGCGGACCATGCTGGTGCGCTGCTCCTCTGGCAGGTTGAGACAGGCACTGTAGAAACGAGACTTTGGCGATATCGTCATATTCACCGACTCTGAGATGCCATGACGTCCAATAAGAATAGTCGATAAACTTGGCGACGAGGGCTGGTCCTTGTAAACAATGGCGAGAAGTGGGCCCAGCAGCGCATCTGAGCCGGTCATGTAGACAGCATCTAGAGAGGGCAGTTAGTTTTGACAACAAGTGTAAGTAGGGCTGACACACTTACCTTTGGCATGAGCCGCTGTGAAAGAGTTTTTAAAAGACTGGTTCGTGTCCAAAACAATCAACTTTTCCGCCCAAGAAGACATGTCCGTGGACAGCGGTTCTGACTGCTGGGAATATGATGATGGTTGTGCAGTGGTCATTATAATGTCATTAGGATGCAGGGGGAATTATGCTATAAAAACAGGGGAAAAAAAAAAAGGTCGTAGAACAAAAGGAGGGGGTTTATTGTCGAATGACTTCTAGATGATAAAGTGGGCTCCGAGAGGTTTATATTCAACAATTGTAAATAAAGGTCGGTAATCGAAAGATCTCTGAGCTAGGAGGATACAAAGGAACTGAGATGGAAAATGTACGCTAAGAAGGAAAAAGCTTGCGATGGATTGAAATTGCTATTAACTAGTCAACTGTACAAGTTGAACGTCGCGGTAGCTTGCGAAATCGCAACGACTTGAGAATACTTTGAACTATAGGTGAGCAAAGAGGACCTACTCAGCTGGTAAGAAAAAAAAAAAAAAAAAAGAGACAGGATTTTTAGAGAATAAGGAGGATGGAGTTTTTTTAAAAAATATATATATTTTTTATTTTATTTTATTTTTGTGGAAAAAAAGAAATTTATATTGCCTTTTACGGTTGGAACTACATCCCAAAACAGCCTTTAAACGGCGTAGGATCTGCTTTATGCGAAACTTTGTTGTCTCCAAAGAACAACCAGCAGTTTGACAAGAAAACATTACGAATGAAGCTCAAAATAATTGTCATTTATCTTTATGTTTGAAAACTGCCCTGAACAAAAAAACATGAACAACAAGAAATTTTGAAAGGTCGCAGAGTAAAAATACTCAATGTTTAATAATATTGTGAAGATCTCGCTTCAATTTGTTTTTTTCTGTTTCATATTCAAATGGTTGACCTGACTGTGACCAGGTGGGCCCTAGTGAAACAGCTTTTGAAAAATGAAAATAAGTGACAAACGACGGAAGAGTGCTTAAACAAATGCCAATAGCCCGTCAAAAGACTCTTTTTTTTCTGTGATTATTATGTCACACTGGTGGTTTTGTTTTCTACCTCTGATTTTCACTGCCATTGATCACTCGCTCACTGTTGTCACAGTCTCAAGTTTCACGCTCAACAGACCACACCTAAAGTCTTATTTGGCGTCTTCACAGCCAAACAAGGCTCAATATTCTGGTTTACGACACGCCTGTATACACATTTTCTTTGCAAAGCCAGTTGATATTATGTGAAAAAACCCAACTGGAGTTTAAAGCATAAAACGCGTAAATCGTCGAGACGTATCGCGTACCCCATTTTAAGGTTCACCGCACAGTTCCAGCAAAAAAATGTAGACGCGCTACGAAAAATGTACATGACCATGGCCAAACGCGGTAGCGTTTTCGCTTGTTTTGTCTGCTTAAAAAATATAATCATCTGCACAAAGGTGATAATAAGAGAAATAAAATCAGTGGGCCAGCAAATTTACGCAGGTTACCTTAGACCTGGCCAAGATTGACAATGGTTCATGTAGGAAGTCGTCGAGGAGTCGGCATTTTGCAAACTGCTGCAGTCGTTGCGGCGGACCAAATTTCCACCCAGAAATCCAATGCTTCTACTCACTACCCAGCGGCTACCTGATGGTAGGAAACTGCAGTTCCTAGCTAGAATCAATGATCCACCATAGCACGATGTCGATTCGTACCTACATGCTACCGCAGTATTCCGATAATCGAAGCATCTGCCCCGTGATAAGTTCCTAAATCTTGTTATCCTCATGAGCTGTCAGCGATTCATCGTAATAACAGTTTTGCAACGCGGGTGTTTTATAACCACTCTTTTCACTCCGAGAGACTTGATATTGTCATTTTTACTAACTTTAAGGGAAAATATATACAGGCTACCACATGGAGGCATCTCAAAACTGCACCGGTAGCATTCAAATAAGAGATCCTTGTAGATCTATGACCAAATTCTTCTTTGTAGGTTACAGCAACTGGCACTGACCAAGCCGTCGCTCTGCGCGGCCTGCCGGTTGAATTGACTTGGAAAAGATGTGGATATTATATAACGCACACAACATTACAGTGACTTTACCGAAGTTCACAATAGTTGATGATATCTGGAACTTCAACCTCTGCGAGTCTACATATGTGATAAATATGAGATAGGTAGCAAAATTAATTATTTATGAACGCAGGGCGTATAATATGACCTTACAATTCCAAAAACTACGAAAATTAAAACTCAAGAACATGACTTTTGAGCCTTGAATTATGTCAGTTTGGCTCACTAGCGCTAATCTCTTTTTGACGTTCTTTTCTTCCTTATTAGACCTAGTATTCAGCTATTCTCGAGCTTTTCTCGTTTTGTGTCGTAGTACACGGCTGCCCATGTGGTAGCCCATCTCCATAGCCATCCATTTCTGTCAAAGCAATAAAAGAACTGATAGAAGGCGGTGAACAAGCATGGTATTAACTACGGGCTTATAGCAGCTACTTAGCGTGCTCAAGTGCACGCTTAATTGCATGGGACTGGCTAAACGAGAGTCGATTTCAGGGGAGAATTGGATCGAGAAATCAGGTTCTCGTCGTTACGTTGAATGCAGTCGCGAAATTCCCCAAGCCCTAGGGGGTTAGGAAAAGGCTCCAGCACTTACTCCCTCAAATTCTTTGGTCAATATTTAAATATTAAAACCAACCCACTGCTTTGATTTTTTTAAAGAATATGTAATTTTGTATTTTATGCGATAAATATTGCTGGGGTTTTCAAGAACCATAGCAAGTAGTTGCATCAAAGACATTTATATTTACATTTTCTTTACACTGCTAGCAAGAATACCCCTTATTCCAGGAGGCTTACGATTGATGGTGCAAGCAACGAAGGATTGCTTTCGTGCATACAGCCAGCTTTCTTTTTCAACATGTACACTTTATGCTGGTTGCGATCTCGGCGTAATAAGGCGATTTGCCAAACATGATAAATTTAGAAAGCAGAGAAAAAACTAAATATTGCATTAATAGTCAGTATGTACATGAAAAAGTAATTCAGAGGATCTAGGCTGCCAATACAACTTTCTGGCCTGAGTATAAACTACAAAGCTGCAAAGAGTCAAAACAATGCTGACCACCAATACTACTAAAGATTACAGATAAAGATAAGTTGATAATAATTATTAGCTAGACCGAAAAAGCCCAGCGGCTCGACTTGATCGCAACACTTGATTAATTATTTCGATAAAAAAAAATGAACATCAAAAATCTTAACTAGGGTCAGCAGAATCAAGAAAAAAAAAGGCATTGTACACACTGAGTGTGTAACGACAGGCAGTACTAAATGTTTTTTTTTTTGCAAAATTTTGATTTGATTTACAAATTCTCACCAGTCTTATCTTTGTAATCCAACGTTTAATATGTCGACATTTCCATTCCGTTAGGTGAAAAGCCGCACCAAAATATAAAAGTCAGCGTTGAAATCGGCAGCCAAATAACAGGCTTGCTCATCTTGAAACATTTCTGAAAAAAAAAAAGCCGTCTCGGTAATGTTTCTCACGTCTAGTTTACTGACTTCTCTTGCCACGGGAACTTTACAGCGCGTAATTTTTTTTTTGTTGATCTTTCTCGGTAAAAATTACACTACAATTAGGCCTAAACTTTAATCACCTTGGCGTTAGATCAGCAAAGTTTATTATTATCAGAAATAAGCTAAATTAAATATAAAGAATAAAATAAAATAAAGCTACAATGAAATGCTATCTTTTTTTGAATTTGCATTTTCTGGCTAAGGCTGCTATGATACTCTTCAGTTCTTAACATATACAGTATAAGCAGTCAACGATCATCATCTCTTGAACAACTACGCAAGATTCCAAGAAAAAGTTCAACAACCAAATTGTCAAAGAAAGGGGTTTATTAAAATTGAAAGTTCTATAAGAACTATAAAAAAAATAAAACCTAGGAATATCTTCAATATGGTGTTAACATTTGTTATATATGGATAAATCTTGATAGATATATACTCTGGTAGTGGAATTATTTCTCATTTTGCACTTAACCTCTATTTACACAAAAATAAAAAACAAAATAACATTATTGCAAAAAATAAGCCCTACGGGGGGCTCGAACCCCCAACCTTGTGATGACTTTGATTCTAGACAAAGCTAGATAGTAAGAGTCACACGCTCTACCGATTGAGCTAGCAAGGCAACTTATTATTTATTTTGTTTTGTAGATTTACACAAGGGGAGTCGCGCAAATGTAAGAAAAATGGGGTTGTGGAGTTAGCTGTTTAAACAAAACAAAACAAAACAAAAAAAATGCCTCTTTAGCTTAGGGATAGAGCGTTGCACTTGTAAAAAAAGTAGCTGTTTAAACGTTTGTCCTGGGATGACGTTAAAAGCACCACGTCTTTGGATGACGCTAAACTCATCATTCATTCAAAAAGACGACCACTGATACGGCAGCGGATGAGCATTACTAGCCTCATTCTGAGAATCTCTTTATGCTTTCATCTTTTCTGTTGAAGAGATGAATCCGAGGTGGTTCACGACAACAACAAAACGACAATTCGACAGAATGTCAAATGAAGACGACAATTTTATAACATGGCATACCTAAAGCCTGAATGGTAGACGGCTTAACGAGCTTGTCCAAATTTTAGCGACAAGGTGATCCGAAACGACAGATCCGAATCCTGGCAACAGGACTTCACCACCCTCCGGAGGGTGCTTGAAGATGGTGAAAAATTTTCATCAGATTACGTAACGCTCTACTCCGGGTAATCCTTGAGTAGTGAGGTGATTTGTTGAACACTGAAGATGACAGAATGTACATGGGTAACCCAGTACTAGTCCAGAGCCACGATTTATTGTTGGTTTCTGGATATCGAGAGGTGAATGCCCCTCACAAACACACCGCCGTTAGGACTCTTTTTTAGGAGCTCTTTCAAACCCATTGTGGATTATCACTCTCCGACGTTTTTAACTTTTTTTTAAAAAAGACTTTTATATTAGGAGGTCTGGTACTGACGAACTAGTATTAGGACGAGAATTCTCAGCAATCCGGGCAATGGTTAGGTGTACATGACAATTAAAGCAAAAGCTTACGAAACGGAAATTAAAAGAACATCGGTCTCCACGGTTATGAGACACTGTCTATATAAACATCACGCCATAGTGATCCCTTTTATAAATAATCGTGTATAATACGCCGGTTGACCGGACAAAAATAAACAAACAAATAATCAATCTTTAGTTGTCCAAAAATTTAGTATTCAAGTTTAAAAATAAATTAAAATTGTTTTAATTTAAATTACTTAATAAATAAAACAAATGGAAATTTGAAAATATTTTCCAATAAGATTAGAACTGTGCACACAGGAAGTATTTTTTTTTTTTTTTTTTTTTTTTAAATAGAAAAAAAAAAACAGAAAAAGTAGTTTGCATGTAGCTTTTTGTATAGTGGTTGGCAATTAGATTAACGAGATACACGGTGAAATTATCCGCTCATACTACTCCACACACTATCAAAGAGAGCTGGATGGAAGAAAGTATTTCTTTTAAATCCATTGAAGCTCTTCATGAGTGCCTTACCTTGTAATTCTTTGAAAAAAAAATGTTTCAGTAGTTCCGCACTGGTTATGGCGTTTTTGAAAAAAAAAAAAAAATTAAAAGAAATGCATTAACAAGCGAAATCATTATTATGAGTATGATCAACTGGGAAAAAAAGTTGACCAAGTTTTCGAAGAGTGTGTCTTTAGCGTCCTGCAGAGCGAATTCTTTTTAGTAAAGCATTTCTTAAAGCTTGATGCTAGGGGTTTTCTCAATACTAAAAAGAGGCTTTGGAGCGGTAGTCAAGTTCTTCAATTCATTACTGCAATTCTTTTTTTTTGCTTATGATTTTGCTTGATTACAGGAGCTTGTCAAGGTTTTAGCGAGTGTAAATTTCTGGAATTAATCTACTGGGGAGTTATGGATTGTAGGTTTTTCTGAACACATGAAATTATTTCATGAATAATTCGATGCCATCGAACCTTTGCACTTGGAATACGTGCTGATCTCCGCTACCTTTCCAGTCTCATAGAGACGAATGGTTTTAAAATTTATGATTTCTTTGTATGTCATTTTGGGGTTGTATTTTTTTTTTCGTAGCTATTTGATGTAAGGACAATAAACTGATTATCTATCCAACATAACCTTCAGCAAAGGCATGAAATACACATGATTTAACGAGTAAAAAAAATTAATCAAAAATGTGGTGGATGGAGTTGACGATTTCATTCCAGTATTTTGCGGCAACATCAAAGAGGGTTGGGATGAGAGAGAGAAATAATAGCTAAACCTGTAGGCTATTTGAAAACTTTAGCTAACGGATAGAAGCAAAACTTGTTTTAAAGTGGTTCCGGGGGGTTGTCTTTGACAACAACAAATGCAGTGTAGTATATATAAGATCAAGATAATTAGGCACCCTACTATTTTTTTTAATGTTATTAATGATAATTTGACGTTAATTCTTAAAACTATTGAAAAGGATTTACAAACCAAAACTAAGTCAAAAACAAAATGGCAATAATATTAAAAAAACCCTTCAAACTGTGAACTATAAAAGCTAACTTCAGGGTTAGCCAGTACAGTATATATAAGAATTTTTGCAAAAACAATAAATTTTTATTTCAAAGTTTTTATATTTTTATTTTTTATTTTTTTTTGAAAAAAAAATTATATATATAACAAACAGGATAAAATTTAGCAATGCAAAATTTGTATGGTATATATAGTTATTGTATGTATTAGAAGATATTTGTTTGATATTGCTTTAAGAACAGGAATCTTTTTTTTTACAGTTTCCAAGCTTGTGTAAACAAGTTTATAATCTATTCTTTTGCCACAAACTTCGTTTTTTTTTTTTTTTTTTTTCAAAAACTTTTGGTACAAATAAAAAACTAATTAAAATACAATTCAACTTATTGTTTTTTAAAGCCAACAAGAGCCTTGGCCAGTAGTAAAAACCAAGCAGAATTTTCAATCCAGAAAAAAGAAATATATAAAAAAAAGGCAGCTTTTCCCATGAAAAAACTCCCCAAAAGAATAAATAAAAACGGATCCATGTTAATTATAAGGCTTGTGGGTGAAAAAACCTTTCATGTGTATATATCAACTGTGTATTCAAGCTGAAGTTGTTAAATTCCTCTCTCAATATTTTTTTTAATTCACATATTAGCTATATACATATACTACAAAAATAAATATTGTATGTCGGTCAGAATGTCAAAAATAATCCAATCTTTTAATTTCATTCATTTTTATTTATTTTATTTTTTTTTTTTATTTTTTTTTATTTTTTTTTTTTGCCTTCAAATTTATCATATACCAAACAAGGAATAAGAAAAAAAGCCGATCAAAACTCTTTGCCAAATAATGATAATAATAATAATTTTTTTTTAAATGATACGACAAAACACCGGAAGATAGTTTAGCCAGTAGGATTATTTTCTTAATGTTGTTGTTGTTGTTAGTTGTCAACACTATAGTCAATATAATAAAACTTAAAGCCCCGATTTGGCTAGAAAGAAAAAAGAATTGGTCCGGAGTCGGAATTCAATGTCCTTTGCTAACCTTTAATTTTATCTTGTTTACTGGCCTATCAATGATTAATCTTTTTTTGGGGTAAAAAAAAAAAACTTCGTCTGGGGTAAAATGGCAATCGCCAGATTTTTTTTTTATACCTGAAGGTTAGGGTTAAACTCATTATGCGGGGGGAGGGAAGAAGACCGTTAATGTGTGTTAAGCCTTTAACAAACATTGCCAATAAAAGTGTCACTGCAAGTGGGAAGAAGGACAATCAAGAAACCCCAACTATACAACTGCAATGAATAAATATCAAACCATGTAATTTACATGGAAGGTGACAACCAACTGTTAACTATACTTAGTTTTTATTTTTAACCCTTCCCCCCCAGTTTTATCATTGATTGGCGGTTGAGAATCGTTTGACATTTATTACTCATTGTTGATAATCTCTTTCTCAGATTTCAATCTCACCAAGTTTGTTCAAGTTAATCAACCCTTAAACTCAACTACGCTATTTTTTGTAAAGTATCAAGTATAGTTGTTAAGATATCTTGAAGGTTAGCTTGATCAAGTAAAAATTTTGAAATTAAAATAATAATGTGGTGTTAGCCGCCATTACCAACTGTTTAGCGGTATCCACCATCTTATTCCTACAACAGTAACGAAAGACCCTTTGAAATATAAACCCCAACCATGATAAGTACTGAAATTAAGTAGTAGTAGTAGTAGTAGTAGTAGTAGTAGTAGTAGTAGTAGTAGTAGTAGTAGTAGTAGTAGTAGTAGTAGTAGTAGTAGTAGTAGTAGTAGTAGTAGTATTTTACGCCTTTGAATATTTCCGAAAACCGTTGTTTTATAAAAACTTGGTAATGGTTTATGTGTAGTAATCAAAAAGAATTGGCTACCATTTCTGTCATCTTTGATATCCAACTTGTGCACAAAATAAAAAAACAAAAAAAATAATTGCTGAGAGATGTGCTTTTTCGTCTTTAGTCACCTGCTTTAAAGTCACACAGTTTTTCTTTTTTAAACTTTTTTTTTTTTTTTTATTCATCACGGGCTCACCCCCGCAATTTCAACTCATCTGTTATCTACCGGATATCCCGGCTACAATGCCCTCCTTAAGATCTAGGACCCGAATGTGGCCATTTTATTATTATTAGTATTATTAAAAAGACCAGTGTGGCTAGATTTCTTACAAAGCGTTCAAGTCATGATTACTGATTTTCTTTTACTCACAGATGAAAGTCAACAACCAAACATTTTTACAAGTCATATTGGACCAAGTGTTTGTAACATTTTCTCATTCCATATTTTTAAATAGTACCCCTTCTGCCAAGGATATCAAGAGCCAATAGGATGATTTCATTTTCAATTTTATTTTCCGAAGCTTGGCATGGCCGTGGTGTGTGTGTATAGTTTTTCCCCTTTTACCTCATTGCCCAAACGTGTAATAATAACCCAAAAAAAAGACCTTTTGTTTTTAAGGCAAGATGAAACTTAGCATTGCCAAGCTGCAATTATTAAAAAGATAAAACTTGGATTTTTGTCTTTTTTTTTTTTTTTTTTCACTTGCCGCGTGAATACTGTATATGTTAGTAGTTGGTTCAACTCTACACAATATGCCCGTTTACGTCGATTTGCATTTTAATCAGGTAAATGTTCGTTAAAAAAAAAAAAAAAAAAAAAAAAAAAAACGAGGAGATATTTTTTTTTTTTGCGGGGAAAAAAAAATCAATTTGTAATGTTACTATTCATTTAGTTTATTCATTTTGCACTGGCTTTTTACTCATAATGACACTTTTTTAAAAACAGTTATCTATGGGGGCTATCAGTATATATATTACTTTGATATGGTTAGGAAACTTGTACACAAGTGCGAATGCACCACATAAAGAAAACCTTGGTTAATTTGCCAAGTAACTTTATTTCTTAGCGGTTATAGCCGGAAAAAAAGGATTTTATTATTATTATTATTATTATAATCTATTTTTGTTAAGGAAAACACGGCAACTCATGCGCTACTGCAATTATAAAGGTCACAGTAATATGTTACTACTTGTGTCGCCTAACCCATGCCAGCATATTTTGCAACCCCATCACCGGATTTATCGGGATTGTTTGTTAGGTAATTAAATGACTTTCAAATAACGGAAATATGGAGCATTAGTAACTTTAGAGCATTTTATTTACCACGAGAATTTAAACACTGAAATAAAGTACATGTTTAGCATTGCGAAGAGCGGCGTTTCAAAAATCAACAAAAACCTGGGGTACACGCGTGCTTTTTTAAAAAATAGAGTAGACTGAGAAATTCTTTTTTTTTTTTTTTTTGGTCAGTGAGTAATAATGGAATTATCAATAGCCAAAGATCTTTTACTAACTTGAAGTTTACGATAAAAATTCCAAAAGGCTCCAGCGAGGAGTGATTTCTTGTGAAAATTTCTGGGACATTCAGTAACTACCAGACGTCATGGTAAAACATACTATAACTAGCAAATTGGTCTGCAATGTGCTAATGAATGCCAAGGATTGTTGCAAATAATTTTGTATTTTCTTGTATTTTCTTGTATTTTATTATTTACTCTATTAATTTGGTATAAGGACTGGGACCCCATTTTCTGTTGTCCAAGAAAAAAAGCCAAGTCTGCCAAAAAAAAAAAAAAAAGAGTTTAGCTTACTGGATTTGGCAATAAATGGGGGTGTGTACCCCACCTTTTGCTTAATCTCCCTTTCATTTTTTTTAGCCTCGACACAACCTTGTCCAGCTGGGGTAAGTAAACGAGGCTGCAAAATTATAGTTATTTTTACACTTGTGCAAAAATAAGACTAAACTTGTAGCTTTTTTTCTTTTACAACTATCCTAAGTTATCAAAAATAAGTAAAAAAAAAATTAAATAAAAATAAAAAACAAATAATTAACTAATGATATCTTTTATTTTTGACTATTTAAAGAACTTCTATCCCCCGGATTTTCTACTCTTTCTCTATCAATATTTTTTTATTTATTATCTACCACTCTAATCTTAATCATAGATTAAAAAAGAAAAACCTCACCCCCACAAACGACCATGGAAAACCAGGCCGGAAACAAATACGACTACCAGGGCAATTCGCCCTCATTTACCTGGGCTTCAATCCGTCAATACTGCGCCGGGAGACTGCCAAGTCTAAAACCCCCCAGCTATGCTGAAAAGAAACACCTGCTCAACCCCTTCCCTCCCGTTTTACTTATTACCCGCAAGCAATGGGCCTTTATCTTGGTTTCATTTGTTGCTTGGACTTGGGATGCCTTTGATTTTTTCTCCGTTTCCCTTACTGCTACTTTGATTGCCGAAGATTTGGGAGTAAGTGTCAAGGATATTACCTGGGGTATTACTCTCGTCCTCATGCTTCGTTCTGTTGGCGCTGTTATCTTTGGTATTGCTGGTGATAAATGGGGTCGTAAATGGCCATTTATTATTAATTGTGCGCTTTTCGTTGTGCTTGAACTGGGCACGGGATTTGTGCAAACCTATAAACAATTTTTAGGCGTGCGCGCACTTTTTGGTATTGCCATGGGTGGTATCTACGGTAACTGTGCAGCCACCGCGCTTGATGACTGTCCAGTTGAAGCCCGTGGTATCATTTCTGGTTTCCTGCAACAAGGTTATGCATTTGGTTACTTGCTTTGCGTTGTTTTCAACAGAGCTATTACCTACAATACTAAGCATAGTTGGAGAGCCCTCTTTTGGTTTGGCGCCGCGCCGCCTGTTCTTATTATTCTTTGGAGAATAATGCTGCCGGAAACCGATACTTTTAAAGCTCAAAAATACCTGGAAAAGGAACAAACTGACAATGGTAATGGTGGTGGCTTTTTCCATAACGCCAAACAAGCGTTTAGTACCTACTGGCTCATGTTTATTTACCTTGTCTTGCTCATGGCCGGCATGAATTTCATGTCTCACGGGTCTCAAGATCTTTTCCCCACACTACTCACGGCTCAACTTGGCTTTTCCGCTAATAGATCTACCGTCACCAACTCGGTTGCCAACCTTGGCGCTATCGTTGGTGGTATTTTTGTTGGCCACATGTCAGAGTTCACGGGCCGCCGCCTGTCAATCATAATTTGCTGCGTACTGGGCGGAGCTCTCATTTACCCCTGGGCATTTGTCCACAACTCTGGTATTAATGCTGCTGTCTTTTTCCTGCAATTTTTTGTCCAGGGTGCTTGGGGTGTCATTCCCATTCACATTTCTGAGTTGTCACCTCCTAATTTCCGGTCGTTTATTGTTGGTACTGCTTACCAGCTTGGTAACCTTGCCTCATCGGCCTCGAGTACCATTGAAAGTAAGATTGGTGAAAACTTCCCTCTCACCAATGCTGCTGGCGAGCTGGTCCATGGTAAATACAACTATGGTAAAGTCATGGCCATCTTTATGGGTTGTGTCTTTGGCTACGTTTTACTCATTACATTCATTGGACCCGAGCGGAGAAATGCTAATCTTTTAAGCAGTGACGTTGACCGAGAATTAGGGGTGGGCCAGTACAAATTTGACCAAGAAAAGGAAGCTGCTTTGCATAATGAAGATGTTGAAGCTGGCCATGACCACCCTGCCACTGATTCAAAGTAATTTTTTTTTTCTGATGCCTTAAAAAAACATGGGTACTTGGTTTTACATTTATTTTTTGTTTATTATTTTTTTTAATTCTTGTTATATCTTTCTTTTTTCTACGGGGGTTCTTACCCCTCTTTGTTATGAAATAAACGTTTTTATATGAACTTTTCTACTTGTCTTTTATACTCCATTCTCATTTCTTAATATATATATATATATATATATATATACAATTAAATATAAATATAATACATGAAATCTCCTGCTAAAAAAGAAGTTTTATTCAATTAATCAAGTAGATGATGCAGTTTTAAGGAGAGAGAAGAAGGAAAGGAGGGGGGGGGAGGAGGAGGAGGAGGAGGAGGGCAATGACCCTCTGCTCCAAAGAAAAAAAAAAGAGAATGATGATAAGCCATTGAAAACAGAGCACTACAATTCACTGCAATAAGGAAATTCTTTTTTTTTTTTTTTTGGCAATGTGCTCTTAGCTGGCTCCAGAAGTATTTGCTTAGAGAACCTGTCTCTTTGATAGCAAGAATTTCATCGTAATCTTCGTCATTGAGTGGCATCTTCGTGATATGGGTCAAGAACTTCGCGTGGTTGGAAAGGAACGGGGCATATGTTCCGGCAATACCAAAATCAGAACCATGATGCTATTTAGTTTGTTTGACATGTCAGGCATACTGCGACCACAATTTGTTGATTTCAGTACTTTTACTTTTCCAAATATAGCATCTGGATAACCCGTTCTAAACTTGTGGACGTGCGATTGTCATGAATTAATATACTCTGATTAATTGCTTTAGTAACCATGTCAGAGGTGATTTTTTCGTAGTTGGGAGCATTGAATTTGTTGAGACATTTTTGAGTAATAAAGAAATGGCTTCGCTCATGAGGATACCAGTGGTTAGTAATGGTAAGCAGCTCTAGATAGCTCTTGTAGCGAGGGTTTGCCCGAAGGGTCGCAAATCTGTCATCGTATGCTCTCCTAGATTGACAATATTCAGCCAAGTTGTCTGGTTTCATAAACTTGTTGTAATCTTGGATCCTACTTTCGAAGTTGTAGCAATCTCGAGTATAAATATACAAAACGGTTTTGCAGGCTTCAGCTTTACTCACACAATCGCGTTTAGAAGAGACATGGTGCTCGAATATGTGAGCCCAGACTGGATGAGAAAAATGAGGTTTGAGCATTGATTTATACTGCTCGGGAGAGATACCTTCACTACTATGGTGTTTCAAATGGTCCCAGACCTCTTTGATGAATGCTGGCCAGTATTCTGCCGGCTTGTGTCTAGGTGAAAACTGACCATGGTAATACATAGATGTTCTTGTGTATTGCTTGTTTGCCTCAGTGGTGAATGGAAAACTCATAGTTTTGTCAGGTTCAAGCATGTAAGGGAATACAGCAATTGATTCGACATCTGATAAGTTCCGTGAGTCTCGGGTTAGAAAATTGTCGGCTATGGTTTCTAAAAAATGCTTTTGGCAGATCTGAGGGTATTAACAGCTAAGGGCGAGGTAGATTCGTTGGCATATGGTTAGATGTTATTTTCTGGGTTTGACCTCTGACTTGGTAGTACTCACCACTAGTGTATCAGAACACTGGCTTTGTGCGCTGGTTTTTTTTTTTTTCAGGCTTAGGAATAATCTCTTGTTGGCTTGTTGTCACGCAGGAGTATGTGTATGAAAGCCGGATGGTTGTTTGTTGTAGTGAGGTCTTTCAGAGTTTTTTTTTTCTTTTTTTTGAAGAATGGTTATGATTCTTTGTAGTAAACGATGTGTAGTCTTTAGTCTCCTTCTTCTTTTTTCCGAAAAGTTCTGAGGAAACGAAGGGGGTTAAATATTCATTTAAGGACTTTTCTGAATTTATGAATAAGAAACTAACAGTTGTTTTTATCATTTCCTGAAACCCTGGTTTCAACAATATTTTCTCTTGAGGTTTGCCTCATTCTAAGAGGACTTTCTATTTGAGGTTTACATGGTGTTATATCAGTTTCATAGCATCGCTCTAATGCATACTAGGGTGTCTCTAACGTGTATGGAATAGGGGATACGAATATAGTCATTTTCATATCGAATTCCACTCCTTTCCATATTGTGGATTAGAGACAGGTTTGATGCCATGATATTATTTCTTATTAAAGTCAGACAACCAAATGAGGCTAGATGGTATTCATGCTGTGTAGACTGAGCCTGATGGATAATCGAGCCATGAAGGATTAGACTGTGTCATGATGCATTGTGGTCGGCAAGGTGTGTTATAACACATAGCAATGGACCACGACTTTTTTTTTTTTACAAGTTGAGCCCACGCAAACAACAACAACAACAACAACAACAACAAAAAGCTTGACAGAAAAAAACCAATAAATAATAAAACCAAGGTTAAATATATCATAATGCTACTTGAGAGAGGAGGGATTATCTGTGATAATTATATATATATAAAAAAGTACAAAACCCTGAGAAATAAACCTGACAAAAAACAACAACACTTTAAAAACACACACACACACACATAATAACAAACCGTTGAAGACCAATATGTCAAAGATCCATGGCCCCGGATCCGTTTGCCAAAACGGGATACCTAGCACAAATAGTTAAGTAAACCAGCAGCCTCGGGGGCCAGTTCTTGAACTCTGGGAGAAGGGGGTGCTGGTCAAGGGAATGAAATGGGACAGTGAGGGTAACCAACAAAGACAAAATAAATAAAAAATTGTATATGGGGATTGAATAGAGTCCAAATAATAAATTAATTAATTGATAAATTGATTGAACTTTTTTTTTTTTTTTTTTTTTTTTTTTTTTTCTGCAAGGTTGCAGTATGGATCACCGTTTACCGCGTTCCAGGCGCTGTTTTTGTTGAAACATTTGTTGTTGTTCCACAGAATCAACCAGTTGGTCGACAAACCCAAGGCCCTCCGAGCCCTCCATCCAGAAATCAAAGTTGAAATCAGCCATCAAGGTGGAGCTGCCGCCCATCTCCAGCCCCGTTGACGAACTGCCGCGATGGCTGCCGTTACCGTTGCTATTATGGCCACCATTATTGTGTCGACTATTATTGCTATTATTGTTGGTATTATTGTTGTTGGCGTTGTGGTTGCTGGGTAGATTGTTGTTGACAAAGTGATGGCTTGACGAAGACGTGCCCACAACCGGGCCCAGGCCAAACTGCATGTAGGAATCGTTGAGCGTGGTATTGTAAAGGCCCGGCTGCTGTGGTGCTTGTGATTGCGAGGCTGGCTGCGGGTCATCAAAGTTATTGTACCGAGAATAGTCAAACGAGACGGCCTCGTTAAGAAAGCTAGTATCGGCGCCAGAACCCAACGTAGTATTGCTATCATGCTCGCCCCCAACACTAATGAAAACGTCAGATTGTGGCTGCTGGGATTGGTCAGCCTGTTGTTGTTGTTGTTGTTGTTGCTGGTGCACTTGCTGAGAACCAAACTGATTAACCGGGTGCAGGAGCCCCTCTAGTGCCAGCACGGGCCGCCGCTGATCCGACATGGAAGTGTTTGCCGATAGACTGCCAGCAGAGTTAACAACAGATGCAACAGTGGCAACGGTTGGTTCTGATAAAAGCCCAATATCAGCCATACCAAGACCCTTGGATCCAGGGCCGCTCTTGTTTGCATTTTTGTCACTTCCATCTGCCACCGTTTTACCCGCACCTGCCAATGACAAGCGTTCAATCTCCTTATTAGCCTTGTGATACTTCTTCATCATGTCATCACAAAGATTAAGTAAAATGACGGAATACCGGTTTGCCAGATGCACGTCGTCAGGCGACGAGTCCTTAAGGTTAATGGCAGTCTTGCGAATGATTGAGATTGTCGCCTTGTGCAAATACATGGACGTTGGCGGCGTAAGTAAAACCGTTTTAACTAAAAACACAGCAGCATGCACAGCACGCACAATCCAGCGAATCGGGGCAAGCCGCAGTTTGTCCATTTCGTAGACCCGGCTGACAATGGCCAGCATTTCCCGCGCGGCATCCGTGGCAATACCAACGTACCGCGTAGCAGTCAAGACATCTGAAAGCATGCCCGAGAGCCGGCCGTTGGAAATATCGGGCACGGCGGCGCTCTTATTCGAGAGCGCCAAAGAGTAAATGTATAACCGGGTATAGTGGAAATCAAACAAAATTGACTCGCGCTCCAAGCCAGGCTCGTCAAAAAGCGGCCGGTAGACATTTTCCCAATTGTTTAAATGGGGACCAAAAAGGTTAAGAAACGCTAGGAACCGGCCACCTTGTAATAATTCCCGGGTGTTTTTACGCGATAGATAAAGCGTCTCGTGGGCCAATGACATAATTTTGAGAATGGCAAGTTTGGCATGTTGAAACGGCGTAAATTCAAGCGTGAGAAACTCGTCCTCGCCAGAGGAAGCAAGCATGGGCCGGCGGCCAAGTCGTAGCGCCAGCACCGTCTCGGACAAATGCGTCGCAACATAAACGTTACTATCAGACTCTATCACACCAATATCCTGGGCAAGACGAATAGCAGTTCCAATGAGTAGCCATGACATTCGGTCACTGCGTTTAGACGCATCAAACCCATTGTCACCGGGAAGCTTGGGTGGGTAAAACGCCTGCGGCAGTGTACCTTTCTTATTATGGTCCTGGGAATTATTGTTGCTGCTGTTTGCGGCTTTGCTAGATTCACTGGGGTCCGGGGTTGCCAGCGGCGTTGACCCGGCGCTAGAAGAGGGCATGGGCCGCGGCGAGTTGGCATAGTCGTTAAAGCGCCAGTGAATAGCGCGGGGGTTCCACTCGGAAATGAGAAGAAAACTATAAACGGTACCAATGGACCGCGTGCTAGCTTCGGCCCACACAGTCTGCGAGATGAGCTGCTGACAATAGTCCCACAGGTTGCTATGGATTTGCGACCCGCGCGAAAGGGAAATGAAATACTTGGTACCCTTTTCGGCAAATTTGCAGTATCGACTAGAAATGGTTAAAATAACCACGAGGAGAATAGGCATTTGCGCGAGCACCTCGGTCGTATGCATTTCTTCGGGGATAAAGGGGTAGAACGGGTGCAACTGCTCAAAAAAGTAATTGATAAAAAGAACCGCTTCATGCTCAGTCAAGAATTTTTTTTCCTTGATGACTTCGGTATCGGCAATGGTATACTTGGGTTGGAAAACTTTTTGTTCCTGCACACTTGATTCGGGCTGCGGGACCTGCGGCGACGGTGGGGACTCGAGTTTAGGGTAGTTGCGTGCGGCCTGGGCGAGAATGTCGAGCGCATCACTTGTGTTGTGTAGTTCCTTCACTGCTATGTCGTTTTCTTCATTTGAATCGTTACCGTCGGACGAGCCGCCATCGTTGTCGGCATCGTTCCCCGGCGTCGAGCTCTTGTATCTGTTGTTGTAATCTCTACTTTTACGCTCGTGATGATGGTGCCGCTTTGTGCCAGAGGCCACTACCGCTACTGCTGCTGCCGAGAGAGCAGCTCCATCTAACGGCAACCCACCGCTTGACCCATTACTCCCAATACCCGAAGTGCTGTCACCACCGTTTCCATTGCCGCTCATTTGGCTGGAGATACCTCCTACATGGTTATAGCTGTGATGATGATGATCGCTTCCGCCACCACTTCCGGCGCCGGCACCAGCGCCGGCCGATTTCTTCTTACGGCCAGCACGCACATTTCCCGCGCCACCGCGCCGCGACACGCTAAACTCACACGTACGGCCCTCGCGGCGACAGCGTGCACAGGGCGGTTCTAAGGGGTTGGAAAGATCGCCCAGGTCACACTTGATTTTCTTGGTACGGCAGTTGATGCAGGCCTTGTACGAGCGGCGGTAGATTTTCTTTTTGGCGGGAGTGTCGACGGCAGAGAAAGGGCTGGCAAACGCTTCCTCTGCGTCCGTGGAAGAGACAGAGCGCTTAAGGGTGCTGGCGTTGGGCAACGCGGTATCTGATGCAAAAGTTAGCAAGCAGCTTGGCAAGTAAACGAAATCGTTGCTGTCTTATACGTACTGGGCGGTGTGGTACTGTCAGGCTCGGCAAAGGGAGGCAAAGGCTTATAACCTGCCTCAAGTTCCGAGAGAGGAGTCTCGTTAGAAGTCATTAAAATGGCGGAATAGTCGGGATCTCGCGGCGCCTAGACAGTGTAGCTTCGTGTGCTGCTTATGCTCGAAAGTGAAAGTGAAAGTTTTTCTAAAAAAAAAAAAAAAAAAAAGGAACACCGGGTATGGAAGGCACTGCGGCGCGAAAAAAAAAAAAAAAAATGGGACATCTGGGAACACCAAACTAAACTAAACACAGGATATATATTAGATTATCAAACTATAATAGCAATTCACTTTTCAAAATAATACACCAGTTTTAATAGCACTTTAATGTATGACAAATTTCAAGTCGCAGATTAATGTTGCGACCACTCAATCGAGTTGAGGTCAATGCCCTCTTGCACCATCTCCCACAGAGGCGACAGCTCGCGCAAAAACGTGACACGATCACGCACAGCCTTCAGCACATAGTCAATCTCCTCATCAGTGGTAAACCGGCCAATACCAAATCTGATCGACGAGTGAGCAAGTGCGTCGTCGGCACCCAAAGCCCGCAGAACGTATGAGGGCTCCAGAGACGCCGACGTGCATGCAGAGCCGGAACTCAGAGCAATGTCCTTGAGCGCCATCAGAAGCGACTCGCCTTCAACGTAGGCAAAAGAGATGTTCACGCAACCGGGGTAGTGGCGAGTAGGATCACCGTTGAGGTTAGTGTGCTCTAAAGCAAGAATACCCTCCTTGAGCCTGTTGGAAAGACGAGTAATGTGCTGCGAGTCGTATTCCATCTCCTCCTTGGAGATACGGCAAGCCTCACCCAAACCAGCAATCAGGGGCGCGGCAAGGGTGCCGCTTCGCAAACCACGCTCCTGGCCACCACCGGTAATAAGAGGCTCAAGACGGACACGGGGACGTCTGCGGACGTAGCATGCACCAATGCCCTTGGGGCCGTAGATCTTGTGACCCGAGATACTCATCAGGTCAATGTTCATTTTGTTGACATCGATGGGTACCTTGCCAATGGCCTGCGCCGCATCAGTGTGGAAAAAGACCTTGCGCGAGCGGCACAGCTTACCAATCTCCTCGATGGGCTGGATCACACCAATTTCGTTGTTGACAAACATGATAGACACAATGGCAGTGTCCGGGCGGATCTCCTTCTCGAGCTGCTTGATGTCAATCAAACCGTTGCTGCCAACAGGCAGGTACGTGACCTCAAAGCCCTCGTCCTGCAAATGTCGGCACGAATCCAAAACACATTTGTGCTCGGTCTGTGTAGTGATAATATGACGCTTCTTGTTCTTGTAAAAGCGGGCAACGCCCTTCAGCGACATGTTGTTTGATTCAGTGGCGCCCGACGTGAAAACAATCTCCTTGGAATCGGCACCGATAAGGGATGCAACATGCTCACGCGCCTCCTCCACAGCGCGGTCAGTCTCCCATCCATAAGCGTGGGTTTGCGAGTGAGGGTTACCGTAGAGCTCAGTGTAAAATTTAAGCATGACATCGAGCACGCGGGGATCTGTGGGGGTGGTGGCCTGCATGTCGAGGTAAATTGGCCGCTGGTTGGGACCGTCAGTTTGGCTAACAATTTCTGCCTCCTTGATGGCGCTGGCAATGTGTGAGCCCGATGGCAGCTCGGCGGGAGCCCCGGTGGCGGCAGCCATGGGCTTGGCTGCGGCCTTTACAGTCTCGGGGGAACTCTCGGTGACCGTGGCAAGCAGGCGGCGCGCGACAGTAGTCTTGGCCAGCAGACGGACATTAGCAATCCTGGGGGACGAGCGGAAAAAGACACTTCTAGCGGTGTGAAGCATGACGGCAGGATATAGATGAAAGTCAGTTGGGGATAAGGGAGAAAGAGAAGCGCAAGATTCTTGGGGGGTGGAGAAGCAAGAAAAAAATGAATTTTTTTTTTTTTTTGTTCTGCGTTTTACCTGACTAAGACTCCGCGTAAAACTAGCGTCAGCCAATAATCAGCAAGCAATCCCTACGTACCGGGCCGGGTTCCGAAGCGGCCAACAGAGCAAGACCCTTATCGTGACGTCACATACACCCGGTTGCCTGCCGTCTTCTTCTTAGCAAATTTCATCACAAATCGCTCCAGAGTCAGCGCCCGGCTGCGCAGGTCGTCAACAAAGGGCGCGATCTCAGCCAATTCCCACGTCGGCTTGAGATCCAACAGCTGCTGAAACCGCGTCTCAGGATGTAACGAGAGGGTCGAGCGGGCCAAATGAGTTAGGCGCGTAGGTGTGATCTTGACGAAGTGCCCATCAAGAAGCGCAAGATCAAGCTGCGAGCCGAGTCGCTCAACGGGGACCGGCACCGCCGCCGTCCACAGATCAACAAAGGCGTCAATTGCAAGCTCCTCGCCGTCATGGCTTTGCAGTGTGTATATTCCTAGCCACTGAACTATGCGCTCACCGGCCAGTTCATAGGGCACGGCGCTGTTCACAGCAAACTTCTTAATGACCGCTTCGACAACAGCTTCGGGCTCTTCATAGGACCCGCCATCTGCACCTGCCAACTGTGCATACACGAAAGTAGGATCGACAGACTTGGTGTCCTTCATAACCACAACTAGAATTTCGCGTAGTACATCATGGACCACATCATCACTAAGGGTGTAGAGGCGACCGTCTGTAAGCTCAACGCCGACACGATCGGCCCAGATTTTGGCAAACTGAGCCTCAGAAACAGGAACACGTAATTTTAGTGCCTCAAGCGTCTCGGGCCTTTTGCGCTCAAGCTTTGGTTTGCCAAAGGCTCCCGTGGGAGGCTTCGCGTCATGGTGCAAATTGGTTCCTGTTGCGCCGTAGTACAGTGGCACGTTGCGAAACGCCTCGTCACAGTGATCGTTGCTCCCCGTGATATCGATTGCCTCCCATGAGGATGGCACATTTGATAACAGCCGGCAGTCGCTGGCGTCAGATCGCATCACAAATAATGAGTTTGAGTGCTGGATCTCGCGGACTTTGAAAGTTTTCGTGTCGGTGCAGAGCACCAGCTTTGAGTCGTTACGCGGACCCTTTAGAAACAGCTGGGGACTCTCTGAAGTTGTCAGATATTCCAACAGCTCGGGATCTAGCTCAAGCAGTTTGTATCTACTGGTCTTGTCAATCTCAGAATATAATGACATGATTTTTTTTTGTTGTTGTTATGAAGGGAAAAAGGAAGGGGATGAAAGACCCAAAAGTTTTTCAGTGGTTAATTGCCTTTTACAGGTTACTACAAAATGTGAAAAAAAAAAAAAAATGCCATAAGTATTTGAATGATTTAAACGCGTCGTAATCTACTTTTACTGCACGACACATTTCTCATCACGATATTCACTGTTGATGCGTGGTGTTTTCTTCTTAAACACCCGGCGCCGCGAGGGAGTCTCGGCGTCGCCAAACTTAAACCGCCGCATCGTCTCGTCGAGGGAGAGCCGAATCGGCGAAGACGAGCGCGACGGAGGCTCTGATGGTGGCCGCGATTTCACGCGTCGCATGAACGATGGACTAAGCTTGTACGGCTTGACAAAAGGGGTTGAGACCGATGCACCTGCATCGGTGTCTTCCAGCGTCGAATTTGTTGTCAGCAACGACGTGCGCGACTCATCAAAACTCTTGTGTCGCGACGATTCTTTTTTGTAGTCATCAAGAGTGATCAGCCGGTAAAAAAGAATGTAGGGGTTTTCTTCGTGTAGTACTTTATCAAAGTCAACCTCCTTGACCTTCTCGCCCGCGGGCAGCAGATCATCAAAGAGAATCCAGCGCGCTTGATGCTCATAATCACCACCCTCATGCTTGTGATGATGCGATTTGTCATGGTGATAGCCAATCTCACAATTCTCGCGCGCCATGGATATAAAATGTCCAGAGTCAGTCGAATTACCACGGTGGAAAATAGCGCTTTCCAGCACGAGTACGTACTTGACACTTTTGGCCTCGCCATCTTCGTCGCTGTCGTCAGCAACAAAAGATGGGAAGTGGATAACTTGTGGCACAATGACCTCACGATTGTTGAGCGTAGACTGATTCAATGCACTCCATTCAGACCGTTTCAGACAAATCCCGAGCACCGGCCTGGTATTTGCAAATTGTGATGCGGCTGCAGGGATTGGGATGCCGCTCTGCTCGGAAGCGACCCGGTTCGTGTAAAAGGGGACCAACTGCAGAAACATCCATGCCGGCAAGTTGATTTCCATCTTTTTGTTCCACAGCGGTGTAGCCCGCTTCTCGATTGGGTACGGCCGCGACACACTGCCAGCGGAATAAGGCGGCGGTGTATCCTTGGGCTCGGAGACGTCATCATGCACCAGAATCTGTGGTAAAGGTTTTTCGTCAGATAAAGAAAGCTGATCAAGTGATACGGTTGAGTTGGTGAGCTCCTGGGCATGGATGCTAACAGAAAACTTGCGGTTGCGTATCAGCGGGTTTTCATGATTCTCAAGTGTGCGACGACGCTCAATCTGGCGTGATACATTGATAGAATTAGCAAAGTAGTTCTCAAGACATTCTTCTAGTAAAATGGGTTGCGAATTGTCCTCAGAGTTTGGCACTGACACAAGCAACAACCGCTCGTTGATAAGCCGATGATCGTCCTTTTTTTCTTCCATGCCCTCGTGTGCAATATCCATCTTAAGAGTTATCATGGGCATCTCGAGGTAATCTGCAATAAACTCAAAAAGATCACAGCAGTCTTGTTGCTTCTCCGCGCAATTAGAGTGCCAGCCGGCTTTTTTAATCGCCGTGAGTAGAAACTGGGTTATATCGGTAGTAATAAGTTTTCCACTCCGCAGAAGATTCACATAGAGACGAAGAAAAACAACAAGGTCACTGCGCTTAGAGGCTGTGTCGTTGTCTGTGCACTTTTTAAGCATGGGCTCAAAACTTTCAAGACGCGCAAACATTGAAAAGATGAGCGAATCTAGGTAGCAGGACACACTATTGCGGTTGTCAGCGCCCTGGATCTCCGAGTAGTAGAGCTCGGAGGCATCACTAGAATCAGTAGACTTGGTGGTGACTGGAACAATCTTGCCCTTCATGGCATCATAGAAACAGAGTAGCAGTTCAGCGGTTTTGTCAACCTTGCCGTTAGAGTAGTTGGACTGTAACGCCGTTGCAATGTTTTCGTCGCTCACGGCTTCATGCGGCACCTTGTGGGCATCGAGGATTTCCCAGACCCGCGCAATCCGTGTATCATCGTAGACAATAATACGCGCAGGGACATGCTTGCGCTCAAGACGCGAAAAGGGGTTAAAGCTGTGCCGTTTGCTTGAGGACATGGGTGGGTGAAACAGCAAGATTGCGATGGGGGAAAGGAACGTGGAGAGATTTATGCTGCAGAAGCAGTATATCTGACAGATCTCAATAAGAGGCAGCCGCAGTGTGCATACCAGAAGGCAAAGAAAGACCACCAGCATTAAATTACGAGTATGTACGGTATATGGGGAAAGGAACGGCTGAGTCAGATATACAAGACAGACTACGTAAGCAGACACACACACGCGCACAGTGCAGGTGAAATCCCATTGCCCCTCGGAACCCGCGGCGATGTCAATGGCATTCTAACCGGGACGGGACTTGCGCAAACACGCGTATACGGCACGAAGATAAACTTCTCTGTAAATTTTCATAATAAATAAATCCATTGCAATCAAATATATGTGGTGGCAATATTCAGTAATAGTAAGTAGTAATACGAGTAATGATAAAAATAATAAAAAGTAATAATAGGAATCATGGTAATCAACAGTCGTTTCGTCATAAACAGCTAACACTGTGCGTCCACGGCGTCACCAAATGTGTTCTCGCCGGAGTAAGTAATGTAAAGGAACCCGTCTGGATCTTTATGCTCCTCGTAGATAGTGCTCATCAGCGCAGCTGTTGGTGGCAAAACATCATCAACAAAGATAAACACAGCCTTTTCGGGTGCAAGCTTAATGCGCTTGCGAATGACGTAAACAAACTGACCAACGGTCAGGTCAGTGGGCACAAGATACTTGGCCTTGTCAATCATGGGGATGTCTGACTTCTCGACCTTTTCGCAGATCACAGGAATGCGGTCAGAGTACTTGTGGCGGATGCGGTCGGCTTCGGCCTTGCGATGCTCAAAGGAGTTGGCGTCTTTATATTTGGAGCGCATGATGGAAGAGAATTGCAGTGAGCACAAGTAAGATAAAAAAGAAAAAAAGTAAAAGGTTGCTAAGATGTAAAAGCTTTCGTGTTGATAGTGGTGGCAATTAGTGTGTAAAGAAGGAAGAAAGAATTAATCATTGAGATTGCATTCTGGACGGTTTAAATACGAACCCAAAAACATGGCCGCTGATATTTAAATGCTGGGCCAGGTTTTTTCCTGGCCAGTACTGGAAGCATGACTGGGACGTGAGTGCACTGTAAGTCCATGACAATAATAGCAATATAGATGATGACTCCGCTATGGTGTTTTTGCACTGTTTGATGCCTTTTTTCTTGTTATTTTTTCTTTTGTACCTGGCATCAGAACCAACTGCTATTGCCATTTCTACTTGTCCTGTTTGACTTCGCAACAGGGAAACCATGATGGGTTTGCCGCTGTTATCAGCGCTGAAGATCCACGTGATTGTGACTCAGCACACGTAAAAACAATTACATAATGTACCCCTTTTGATTAAAAAAAAACGCGCGTTTCGTCTTAGCTCTGAAAAGCCCCGTTGGGTCTCCTGAAATCAGCCCAAACGATGAGAAAGAAATCACTCTACTTATCCATTTCTTCTTTATGTCATATTAGAGCCCTGTAGCCATGTTGGTGAAATGCCCGCACCCGCTGAAACTTTTCTTTCCAAGCCATTAATTGGCATTTTCTCCGCAGTAGCTGGAAACATTGTCATTAGTGTTGCCCTTAATGTACAGCGCTATGCTCATCTGAGGCTTAAATCATCACCGCAGCCTACCGGCAGCTCAGATTCAGAGCGCAGCTACCTTCGCAGCAGCTGGTGGTGGCTAGGTGTGCTTCTTATGACCACTGGTGAGGCCGGAAACTTTATTGCTTATGGATTTGCACCGGCATCCATTGTGTCGCCGCTTGGTGTGCTCGCGCTCGTGTCCAATTGTGTGATCGCGCCAACCTTTTTTGGCGAGCGCATATCACAACGGAACATACTCGGAGTCGCCGTAACCGTTGTGGGAATTTTGTTTATTATTACTTCAATTTCTTTTGATGCAATGGAGACGCCTACAGGGCTTGCGACTGGCCTACATGCGGTTGATGATAATCCTCATGATTTTCTTATGATTACTATATCACGACTTTCGTTCAGAATATACCTTATCTGTGTCGCTGGCCTCGTTGCAGGGCTTTTAGTATTGCGGCAGAAAGCAGCGACAACAGCGCGGACCTCAAGTACATACCTTTTCTCTAATCTCGGGCTCGTGGCGCTGGTCGGGGCGTTCACTGCCTTGTCGACCAAAGGTCTTAGCGGCCTCCTCAATTACTCCTTCCCACAGGGCGTTGCAGACCCTCTGACATACATCCTTCTGCTTGTGCTAGTTATAACGGCAGTGGTACAAGTATTATTCCTCAATGCTGCGCTGGAAGTGTTTAATGCGACTATGGTACTGCCCGTGCACTTTGTCCTCTTCACGATCTCGGTTATTGTGGGTTCTGCAATTGTATTCCAAGACTTTAAGAACAGTGACGCAGCTCATCTGGCACTTTTTTTCGTTGGTTGCGGATTCACTTTTGTCGGCGTCTGGTTAATCACATCATCTTCTGGTCACGGTAATGCAATCCGCGAGCTCACCATTACTCCAAAACCCATTTCAACGTTAATTACCCCAGACTCACGCGAGTCACCGGCATCAGAAACGCAACTGCTTCTTCCCGGAAGCTCGGAGCGCAAGCCCGGCAGTATCAGGAGCGGGGCCATTACGGCACCGTTTTCTGTTCGACCCGTGCTATCCAAGTCTCACTCTTACACCCACTACGGGACCGACGGTGGCCCGCTGCTGTCCGTCGCAAGTCATGATCAATCAGCTTCGAGGACAAGCGCGTCTGTGCCCCAGCCTTCTATACTGCTAGACGGGAACCAGCTTGATCATTATAAAACAACATTCACATCTTCTGGATTTTTCATTGGTACAGTGCTCCAGACAAAGCGGAGTCTCAATTTTATTTATAACAACCCCCTGCATAGCCGCGACGACCGACCACCGTCTGAAGCTATTCCGGAGGTCTGATTCTCAACAGGCCCTGGCTCGTTTTCTAAAAAAAAATTTCATTTACCACTTTTTTTTTTTCATTATCCTGTTTAAATTTTTTTTTTCGTTTTTCGTTTTTTTCGTTTTATTAGTTGTTTTATAATTTGTTAATCAAAATCGCATCGAGTTTCTCGCCTTTTTCCATCCGGGTCCGCTTGGCGTCGCGGCTCGAGGGCAAAACAAGCAGACCATTGGCGCCCTGGATGCTGCCGACGCGGCTGCTACGCTGGCCGCCGGTGCTAGTGGCGACTAGCGCACCAGTGATAGGATCCTGCGCCACGTGCACGCGATGGTACTCTGGCCGTGGGTCGAGCGAGACCGCCTGATTAAGGATCACGCTCACGGGTGGCAGGATTTCTGGTGTTTGCCCGGCCATTTTGCGCAGTGCCGGCAGCACAAACAGGTGGAAGGTGACGCTTGCCGACGCAGGGTTTCCGGGCAGCGCAAAGACCACCTTATCAGCATAAGTATCAGCCTTGCGACCATCTTTAGCCGGCACAGTGACAAAAGTCGTGGGCTTGCCGGGCTTCATGGCAACCCGACCAAAATGGATGGTGCCGCCAATGGCATCCGACACAAGCGTCGGTTTTAGCAAATCAAGCTCACCCATCGACACACCGCCAGTAGTGATGAGAAGATCAACCTGCCTTAGGGCATTCTGTATCGTAGTAGAAAGTTCCGCGTCCACGTCGCGCGCGATCCCCAAGTCGACGGCTTTAAAGCCCCAGCTCCGTACGGCCTCGAGCAACATGGGGCGATTGCTATCATAGATCTCGCCGTATGTTAGCGAGCCCTTCTCGCCACTAAGTGTATCAACCACCTCATCCCCGGTTGAAAGTACCCCTACCACGGGTTTTCTGTAGACTTTAATGTTATCGGTAAGGCCAAGACTGGCGAGTACACCAATCTCTCCCGCTGTGCCACTGATAACTGTTCCCTGGCTGATAACTAAACTGCCTTTCTTTATATCACTCCCTACCTCTCTAATATTTTCACCTGCTTGTACATTTTTGGCCAAGATGTGAACCTCGCGCTCTTCAGTGCCATCCTCTGTGGTACTGATAAGCTCCGTTTCCTCGACCATGACCACAGCAACTGTTCCCGGGGGAACGGGGGCACCCGTAGTTACCCGCGCAATCTGGCCTGATTTGAGCACAAGCTTTTCTACCCCATGTGAGCTTGCATGCGAGACTGCCACCACGGGGTACACGCCGGGTTGCAATTCCGCGTCAGCTATGGCGTAACCGTCGACAATGCTAGCCCGATAGTTAGGAACGTGGTCAGGCGAGTAGACGTCTTCTGCCATCACCGAGCCCGTCAGCAGGGGTGAGGAAAGTGGCAAAGTAACTGGAGCTCCTGGTGCTGGTGTATACTTAGCGATGAGATCAAGCGCCGTGTTGACAGGAAGCATGGGAAAGGGTGACTCACGCGACCGCTTGGTGACATTGCTAGAGGGCGAAACTAGTTCGTGTTTCACGGGAAATTGGTGAGAATGATCATGGCCATGCGAGTGTGAATGGCTGTGGGAGTGGTCATGGCTATGTGAATGACTGTGGGCGTGCGAGTGGCCATGGCCATGGGTATGTGTATGTTTATGCTCGGTTGCTACAGGAGGGGGTAATTTCTTCTCGTGGAGCGCCCTTGAATCAGCATTCAAAAGCAACTTTAGTGCATGCGGGAGCAAATCAATTATCGCCTCCAGGTTTTCAGCGGCGCCCTTTGGCGAGCCTGGTAGCGTTACTACCAGCGTGCCGCCGCCTACCAGTACTCCCGCAACGGGCCGGCCCAAGGCTGCAAACGGTGTGATCTTGAGCGAATCTGAGAGCATTTTGTGCACAATCCCTGGTGCTTCTTTTTCAAGCAGCGGCTTGATAGCCTCGGGGGTCACGTCGGCAGGGCTAAAACCCGTTCCGCCGGCCGTCAGCACTAGGTGAGCATGTGTGCCCTCCTTTTCTGCGAGGACTGCCCGCTGAATCTGAGCAACATTATCGGCAACAATCGAAGAATGAGAGACCTCATAGACTGGGTGGTTTGAGAGCAGTTGAAGTAGCGCGGGACCGGTCTTATCAATGCTGGAACCTCTTGCGCAGCTATCAGACACAACAACAATGCTAACTTTGAACTTTTCTGATGCCATGGTATACACTTAGGGGAAAGTTGAATTGAATAATCAAGTAGAGCCCAGTGATCTGTTGAGCTTACGGCTTTGGGTTCAATGCTGCAAGAATTTGCAAAAAAAAAAAAAAAAAAAGGCGAGAGGAGAGAGAAGGCGTTCAGTGAAATATTTGAGAAGCATTGCGTTAGTTGAGCAAATGGGGGCTCGAATTTGAGCAAAAGCAAAGCTTGAGTCACCCCAGTTTGGGCGGCCCTGGGGTCATGTTTTTAGTGGGCACATCTTTTTTTATTTTCTATGCATCGCCAGAATTGCCAACAGACCTCCCTTTTGCACTCCCCTTTCGCTACTTTTTACTTGCTGCTATCGCTATCTTTTTTTTGTAGTAGATTTGCCAGTTCTCGCCATCATCGGCTCTTTTCGCCTGTACGAGTTATTTTCAATCCTAAGTGATCCCTTTTGACTACTTACCAGTTTTGAAACTGGCTGTTTGCTTCACCGGTTGCTGTGTTTTGGTTTCCCTCCTTTCTTTTCTTCATCTTCTTTTCTCTCTCTTCTCCATTCTCTCCCTTCATCTCTTCAGACCATCTTGTCAACATCCATACCCTCAGGCTTCAGATCGCCGCTGCCACGCCTGTCTAATAGCCTGTCTGTTTTCACCATAAGGTCTCACCTCTCCCTGAAACGACTCTTGCTCATACCGCCGGTGGTCCTTCTCTTTTCGACATATTCTTGAGGCTATTACCATCGTCCCGAGTGCTCTTTACAACTCCTTAACATTTTTTTTTTTCAATTCTAACTTACTGCTTCACTAATAATGGCTGGGTTCCTGCCCCCTCCAGAACCGATTTCTCCTCTGCGGAGCTCTTTTGCATTTAGCAGCGATTTATCTTCGCCAACTGGCGAGTCTTCGGCGTTCACACCATCGACGCGCACCTCCGGTAACTTAAGCCCCGGAATTTCGCTCTCGTCTGACCACGGGACGTCGCCCCTGCTCGAAAGCCCTGTCCAGTCGCTAGCGCGGAATTACAACACTCTTAGCGATATAGAGCTCACGTACTCCAGTAACTGGGATCTTGCACAGATTAAGGAATGGCTGGAAAGTATGAACTGCGGCATGTACTTCTGGGCATTTGAAGGTATGGTTCTTGTTCCAAATGCGTTCCCCAACCCCTTTTACTAACGCGTTATATTACAGAACACGACATCTTTGGCGATATCCTGCTTGAGTGTGACCAGAACGCGCTAAAGGAGCTTGGCATCAAGAAGGTTGGTGATCGCATTCGCATCGATCAGAGTCTTAAACGCCTGCGGGCCAAAGAAGCGCAATCTTCCGGGCAGATGTTTACTGCTGCCCTCAAAGCCCTAGATGCCCACGCTGTATCCCCCTTTCATTCCTCATTTACCCATTCACCTCATCTTCCACGACAAAACAACAGCAGCACCCAGCAACAGCTCAGTCATTCAACGTCGGTCACCTTCCATAATTCTCGGAATAACTCACCTCAAGATGCTTATTTTACCCCGGCAAGCTCGGCTCGGTACCCGATTCCGCCTAAACCCAAACTGCCCCCACCGGCTCCCAAATATTCACTATCGGCTCCTGTGAGTGCCTCTGATACCCGCCCGCAGACTGTTACACAAACTTCTGCTGACAGCGTCAAGAATATTCTTAGCATGGACGTCGTCAAGCAGAGTACTGTGCGCTTCATCTACGGTCAGGGCCACAGCAAAACCGTCTACATTTCAGGATGCTCCAATGGCGACTCTATTAAGCGCAAGGCTCTTAAAAAGATTGGCATCAAAGACCTCCCAGAAAACTGGGCTGTTTTTATTGCTGACAACGATTTAGGTACTACCACTCGTCCTGTTTCAGATCTCGAATTGGTGACAATCTGCCATAGCCAAGACCGCAGAGAACGAAATCGGCTCATGTTATGTGCGGCTGGCACGGCACCGTCGATCAAACAGTTGTCCAAATCGCAGCAGATTTTCCGGGACAGCACCTCGTCGCCAGTCGAGTCCAAGGCTCCAGTTATTCACACGCAAACTGTTGATGCCGGCGGCGACTACGCGTCCAATTTTATTGACGAATACAACTCTGGCACCCTCACGCCTTCTTCTGGTCAGCACTTGGACACCCTCACTGATAATAGCAAAGAAGGCATTATGATGTCTAACGAGAGTTCGCGCAAGCGCTTGCGCAAGTTCTACGGCCAGAGACCTCCTAGTGAGCTCATTTCAAACAACCTCAAGGAATACTTCCCGGAAGTCGGCCCGGCGGTTCTCAAGGAAACAATTAGAAACTCAATCATGTACAAGCGCATGTCCCGCGCTTCGCGCATGTCTCGCATAAGCCAGCGGTCGTCGATTGCTTCGGCGTGGGCGTACCAGGATGACAAGGACGAGTTTGTACCGCCGGTTCCGTCGGTAGACGACCTCATGCTGCCGAATGGTACTAGCTCAATAATCTCGCAACCCTCGAAATCTATTTCGGATACACTCGACAAGCTCAGCTCCAATGACGTTACTTTGAATTTACAAGAACCTGCCCTTAATGTGAGCCCGCCGACGCCGGTGTCGGCATCGCTTTCCTCGGTGCCGTTTACACAAACCCTGCCTGAAATTACTCAGCGATCGAGCAGCATGTCGATGCTATCGGCTCAGCTTTCTGCTATCGAGTTGCCCGGCACTACTGCGGCTCCCCCAGAGCAGCGTGATATTGAGGAGGAGTTTATGGATGCATTTAACCGAGAACAGTCTGGCCCATCGCGCTGGATTAAGGGTACTGTCATTGGTTCGGGCAGTTTTGGCACAGTTTACCTGGGTATGAACTCCATCACTGGTGAGCTCATGGCCGTGAAACAGGTCGAACTCCCAACGGGGAACAAGGACACGGAACAGAAGAAGCTCACGATGATTGATGCGCTAGAGCGCGAAATGAACTTTTTGCGAGAACTTCAGCATGAAAACATTGTCCAGTACCTCGGATCCAACTCCGAGGGAAACTATCTCAACATTTTTCTTGAGTACGTTCCCGGTGGCTCTGTGGCAACAATGCTGTCAAACTATGGCGCATTCGAAGAGTCCCTCATTCGTAACTTTGTGCGCCAGATTCTCCATGGCCTCAAGTATCTCCACGACCGCAGCATTATTCACCGCGATATTAAGGGCGCGAACGTGCTGGTTGACAATAAGGGTGGTATCAAGATTTCTGACTTTGGCATTTCCAAAAAGCTCGAGGCGCGGCTCCTCACGCCGGAAAATAACCGTGCCTCGCTCCAGGGCTCAGTGTACTGGATGGCGCCCGAGGTGGTAAAACAAACGTCTTACACACTTAAAGCCGACATTTGGTCCCTTGGCTGTCTCATCATTGAAATGTTTACCGGCACGCATCCTTTCCCCGAATTCAGTCAAATCCAGGCAATTTTCAAGATTGGAGCATTTGTAACGCCCACAATTCCCACCGAGGGCTCCGATGAGGCCCAAACGTTCCTCAAGCAGACGTTTGAAATTGACTTTAATAAACGGCCCACAGCACAGGAGCTTCTGCAGCAACCGTTCCTCAAGCCGCTTTTGTAAAATTCAGTACTACTATTATTATCATTGCTTCTACTGGATTGCTTGGTCCTAGTTGGTTTAGGAACAGCCACTTGCGCATAAACTTTCATATACTATTATTATTCATTTAATATTAATTTTTTTTTTTAAAAAAAAATTTTAACACCCACTTTGGTCAATTGCTGATAACCATTTTTCCAGACATTTTTTAGTATTTTCAACCCCGGAAAATATTTGTTATTGCCATATTTTTATTGTTTTACACTAATGAAAACATAAAACACCAAAATGCCATATATAAAAGTATATAAGTCCACGTACCCTCTTGTGGTACGACCCCCATGTAGAGCACTGTTTTTTAAATCTTTTTCATTCTCACCACCAAACTTGTTCACATCACACTCCCATTATTTCAAATCGGAATAAATCTATATCAATAAATTTTGTTTAATTAAAATGACGAAAAAAAAATACACTGAACAAGATGTTCAAAAAGCAATTTCTGAAGTCTCTAACGGGGTTTCTATACGCGGAGCTGCGAAACAGGCTGGGGTTCCGTTGACCACTTTAGCTGGCCGGCTAAAAGGCCGTGAAAATGTAAAAACCCGGTCTCAAAATCAGCAAAAGCTTTCTCCAGTTCAGGAAAAAGCACTTAGTGATTGGATTTTAACCCAAGATGCTCTAGGCTCACCTCCTACGCATAAAGAGGTTAAGGACTTTGCTGATCGGATTGCTAAATCAAACGGTTTCAAAGATAGCATCGGTACGCATTGGATAAATGCTTTTTTACGCCGCAATTCCAATGTTAAAACTTTGAAAGGTCGGAAGATTGATACCTCACGGTTTAACGGAGCAACTACTAAGAATATCAAAGAATTTTTTGCCATGATAGATATACCTACTGTTATCGGGGTCAAACCCGAAAACCGGTACACCATGGACGAAACCGGAATAATGGAAGGTCTAGGACACAATGGTCTCGTGCTTAGAAGTTCAGAAAAGAATACTACAATGATTCAGAACTCTGGCTCTTGTTCTTGGGTCACAGTGATTGAATGTATTTCAGCTGACGGTCGGGCTTTGGATCCCTTGGTTATTTTCAAAGGAAAGTCGGTTCAACAGCAATGGTTTCCAGATAAATTGGATTCATATGATAGCTGGTGTTTTACAGCATCTGATAAGGGCTGGACTAATGACGAGATCGCACTTTTGTGGCTAAAAAATGTGTTCATTCCCAAGACAAAGCCGAAAGAAGAGGGAGAGAAAAGAATCCTTTTTATTGATGGTCACAAAAGTCATACAACCAACGAATTTATGTTTGAATGTTTTAAGAATGATATCATTCTTATATTCTTAGTTCCCCACTCTTCTCATGTTCTTCAGCCTCTCGATGTTGCTGTTTTTAGCCCTATTAAAAATGCATACCGCAGAGAGCTCAACCAGCTAATCTCAATGAACGACTCTACGCCCGTAGGAAAAATAACGTTCATAAAATGTTATTATAAGGCAAGAGAGGTTGGTCTTACACCAAAAAACATCACTTCTGGCTGGAAAACATCAGGATTATGGCCAGTATCGGTGCGGAGGCCTCTCATGAACTCCATGGCGAGAAAAACGGAGGAATGTCCGGTCACACCACCCGAACTCATTGTTCCGCCACCGGAAGTGACAGACAAGACTCTTGTTGAAACACCTAAGTCGTCAAAACAGTTCAGGGATCTATTAATCAAGATATCTTGTTTGTACAAACAAGACCGCACAGTTCGACATTTAGTGAACAAAGTTGGCAAAAGTTTTGACCAAAAAACTATAGAGGTGGAAACCTACAAAAGTGAAAATTCTCTTTTAAAGCATCAGATTGAAGAGTTACGACCAAAAAAAAGAAGAAAAGTGGTTTGTAACCCGAATGACAGGTTTGCAAAGATTTCTGATATTATGAAGATCCGAGATGAGAGGCCCGAAATGTAAGATCCATAAAAAACTTTCAAAAAGGTTAGAACTACTAAATTTTAGCAAACTTCTATTTAAAACCTACTGCTAATTTCAGCTATATTCAGTCTCAACATCTAACTGATGTTGTTGAGTCTTAAATTAAAAAAAAAGTGAGGACGTGTGTGTAAAATCCTTAATAAAAAATTGTGTTCCATATGGGGGTCGTACCACAAGAGGGTACATGGACTTATAGTAAATTTTTGTAATGGGAAAACGAACATACGTGCAGTTTTATTGTTTTGTCCTTCTCACGTTTTGTATTTTGGTCATATATTTGTGACCTACTGCTATTATTTGATAATGAATGGCTAACTCTTTTGCCAGTTTTCTTTTTTTAATTTTTTTGTTAATTCTTTTTTGCTAATCCTTTTTCCTAGTTCTTTTTCAACCCTGCAAAGTCAAGCTCCATGGCATCAGCATTTGCACCATTGGCCAGCCCGGTTGTGACTTCTTCGCTGGTGCGGAGGTAGCTATTGCCGCTGCTACTATATTCATCATCATTATCCTCGTGATTAGCAGTGTCAGGAAGCTCCTTAATGGAAATTGTGCTCGCGGCCCCCGGCGCAGAGGTGGCGCTATAAGGGGCCGTGTTAGATGTGACGGCCAAGCTGGCTTTCACGGTAACTTTCCCAAATTTTGAATCACTTTGCGGAGCAATGCACTGGCCGCCTTGGATCGTGCCCAAGCCAGCGGTAGTGCTCGATAACAGGCTGTCGGGCGTGGCTATATTGTCTGGTAACGTCGACCCCGTCGAGGGTATACTCGCAGCTGCGGCCGTGGCTGCAGCTGTAGCCTCCCGCTCACGCAGGGTAGCAAGTAACGACTTGCGATCGCGTTCAATAAACTCTTTAAGTTCGGGTGAAAGTTCATACCCACCGTGCGCAACAGTATCCCAAGCGTTTTCCAGCGTGGCGTACACAAGAATAGCCTCCTGCGAGCCGAAATCGACAGAGCCGGTCTTGGCACCGGCGGTGACCTCGTATGGGTCCGCAACTTCAACAGCACACGGCACCTCGATGCCCTCATCTGTAAATGTTTTCGAAACCTTGTACCATTGGAAATCCTCATAGATCTCACGCGCACGCCTATCCACGGCGGACTCACTCTCTAACCTGACTGAGTTGGAAGAGCTTTTACTTGGTTCATCTTCATCAAGGTCGATCAACTGCTTTTCCTTGCGCCGACAAAAGTAATATTCGGTAGGACTCAAAATAACGCCACTTAAAATAAATGTGCGGAGTTTAGGACACTGTTCGCCAGGGAAAAGCTCGTGAAAAAGCTTTTCGTCTGCAGCGTTGTCGCCCTTGAACAAGTTCATTTCGCGATCAATGCGGGACTGGATCTCTTCGCGGTCATGTACAAGCCCATTGTAGCGAGCAGTATACTGTGCCATGACATTTTTCATGTCTTCAGCTGCGGCTTCAAGCCCGGTATAGTCGAATTCGTCGTCTGATGAGTCATCTGAGCCCTCTTCCTCTCTATCTGACTTAGGCTCATTTCTCTCTGTCAGCGAATGAAGATAGTCTGACGTGATGTTTAATAACTTGCTTGTATCCTTTCCCATATAACTGGCCGCCTGAAACCGCTTGTTTATGAGGGCACTGAGTTGAGATTCGTTGTTTTTTTGGCGCTCACGCAACGCTGAAAAATACTTTACTTGAGGATGTGTGTATCGGTCGGGGAAAAAGAGCAGTGGCACATCAATTCCCGCCCCAGACTGCGCGTCGTCACGCTTCAGTGTGAGAGTGATCACTTCACTGACCTTTGCGAGATAACTGTCTGGCTGGCTGTTGTATGGCCATAGCAATTCGTCGACCACATCGTATAATGTACCGCTGTTTGCTGCTGAATGCGACACCTCAGTCACAATATTTGTAAACGTTCGCACCTCGTTATATTCCACGTTGACAGCAGTACTCTCAAAGATATCAGTGACTGAGGCGTTCTCACCCCAAAAGTTTACGAGATCTTCAAGGAAGCGATCGACAGGGTTGATGTCAGAGACATCTCCCTTGAGTGCAAGAGTAGACTGGAGAGGCGGCGAGACAGCGAGATTATCTATGCAAGCAAGTGGCCGGCGCGAGCCGCCGTCGAGAAAAGCCATCAGTCGCTGCGTTTCGATAGTCATATGTGCAAAAGACTGCAATGATTCACTGCGCAGCGCAAACTCATCTGTGAGATCTATGATATAGCCGCGCCACCAGTCCTCATTGAAACCGTATTGCTTAATAATGCTGCCCGAGTTTTCCAAAAGAGCTTTTCTCGCAAGCGGGATCTTGTGTAAAATCACCAGCAGCTGGCTGATGTAAAGCATATCAGGGTGAGCCAAGAGAAGTGGAAGCCTGCAAATTTTTATTAGCAACCCATAGGTAACTTGAAAAGGAATATGTATACTCACTCATTACTCTTTCTGAGAGCTGGCTTAATTGCCAGGAAAGAATCGCCTACATGCTCGCTTGTAATTTCAACTACTGACGAGACATCTCCATGGTTGTCGCCGTTCGCGCTTGTTGGCACCAGACTCCAGTCATTGGGTCGATAATAGTCCTTGGTCGCGGGTCCAAACGCGCCGGTTTCCTGACCCGCAGTTTTCGCATCAAGCTCATCTCGACCAATCTCCATAAAAGTCTGTTCCATATAAGAGTCGTCTAATCGCAATTGTGTGTGTTAGTACTGGTTTCCTGTCATCACTATTGTTGGATATAATTACCATACTAAAAACAAATAGTTAGTTCTTCGTTCCAATAACTGCATAGAATATCATAAAACTTACAGTAGGAGGTTCTGCAACCCCTTCATTGAGCAGAAAATCGAGAGCCTTTTCTGTGTCATTGTTGAATTGCTAGGTCAATGAATCCAGTAGTTAGTGTCAGATCATACAAAACAACTCTTTTGATATAAAACACGTCAATGGCACAAAAAAAATTACTAACTTTGAAAGCTGAGAGTACCCTCTCGCGCGGGAATCCCATATCAACAATGTTGCTAATCACATTTTCGTCCGGAGTAGACATTGTTCTGAATTATATTCTTGAGATTGTGCTGAGTACGTTGGCCAAGTTGGAAGGGCAAGTGGTATAGCCTGTATGCAGGATTTTACCATTCGCTGAAGGAATTCTCGTTGACAAAAAAATGAAACGACAGTGCCACAGAAATAAATTAAATTTTATCACCAATTGAATGCACCAGAATAGCTCAGTATTTTTTTTTTTTTTTTTGTAGATGTAGTAGGTATAAAGATCAAGATGGTAAACGGATTCAGAATAATGAACTCAACTATGATGGATATGTATTGTGAGAGGGTAAGGGTATTAAAATTGAGACGGGGCGCGGTATGAGACATAGGGGCAGTCTGGCAAATTTACCTCTGAGGCCCCTCAACCTGTTTATGACATAAACCAGACGCTAAAAATGCAAATAGTAATTATAAGGAAAAAAATGTAAATTTTCACATTCATTGCGTTTCGATACTTAATATTTAAAAAGCAAAAATATTAAAAATTATATGCGAACTCTGTGGATCGAACACAGGACCTCCAGATTTGCTGTAGACTGATTTTCTTCAGTCTGGCGCTCTCCCAACTGAGCTAAGTCCGCTTGCATATATTTAGTAAAAAGTCAGCCTAAACTTCAGACTTATGTTTATCTTTTGTACGAAATTACCTTGAACTTCGGACTTACGCTTTACGCTCTGGGATGACGTTAAAAGCACCACGTTTTTGGATGACGATAAACTCATCATTTATCCAAAAGGACAACACATGATACGGCAGCGAATGAGCATTACTAGCCTCATTCCGAAGATCCATCATTGATGCTTTCATCTTTTCTGTTGAATAGATGAATCCGAAGTGGATCACGACAACAACAAAACGACAATTCTACGAAATGTCAAACGAAGAAGACAATTTGATAACATGACATACCTGAAGCCTGAATAGTAGATGGCTCAACGAGCTTGTCCAAATTTAGCGACAAACGTGAACCGAAACGACAGATCCGAATCCTGGCAACAGGACTTCACCACCCCATAGGGTGTTTGAAGAATGTGAAAATTTTTCAGTAGATTACGTAACTCTCTACTCCGGGTAATCCTTGGGTGGTTAGTGAGGTGGTTTGTTGAGCACTGAAGATAACAGAAAGTACATGAGTATTACCAGTCCAGAGCCACAATCTATTGCTGGTTTTTGGATTTCGAGAGGTGAATCCCCCTCACAAACACACCGCCGTTAGGACTTTTTTAAGAGCCCTTCCAAACCCATTGCGGATTATCACTCTCCGACGTTTTTAATTTTTTTTTTTTTAAAAAAAAAAAAGACTTTTTTATTAGGAGGTCTGGTACTGACGAACTAATATTAGGACGAGAATTCTCAGTCAATCCGGACAATGATGAAGTGTACATGACAATCGAAAGTGAAAGCTTACGAAACGAAAATTAAAAATACATCGGTCTTCACAGTTATGAGACACTGTCTATATAAATATCACTCAGTAGTGATCCCTTTTATAAATCTTGTACAATATGCCGGCTGGCCGGACAAAAATAGAATAAATAATGGGATTGTAAAAATACTGCTTACTGGGACTTTTAAATAATCAATCCAACTATTTAGTGACAGCAAAAAAATATAGGTGTATACAGCACTCTGAAAAAGGAAAGGAGCTTGAAGACTGGGGTCCCACAAAGAAAACTGGGTGTTATGTATCGTAGGTTTCCTTTAACACATGAGATTATTCATAGAGAATTTGGCGCCATTAAACGATTGACCTTAAAACACGTGCTGATAATGCTACTTTGCCAGTCTCGTAAAGGTGGATATTTTTGAAATCAATGTCTTGATTGTATGACATTCTGTTTGTGATTTTATTTGTACATATTCGATGTAAGGACAATGAAATGATTATCTACCTATTTTTTATGACTCTGTTTAGTGAATTTTGTTTTTAACTTTTTGATGTAATGCTAATATTTTCTAGATGTAAAGACAATAAACTGGTTATTTATCTAGTTATAGTATGGCAAAAGTAACAGATCCTTTGTTTTACTGCACTAATTTTTGTTTTCATCAGTGATGGATCTAAGTAATTCCACAACATCGGGAATGGCGTTAATGTTTTGTGCTAAAAAACTTCTGACATTTTTGCTCTTTACTCTAGGTTAACAATTTCTGTTGAATAAGTCCCAAAAAAATTACTCACCGCAATTTTCAGTTTTTGCGCCTCTTCTTTTGAGAACGTCATAAAATACTTTGTCAAATCTTCGCCTTTGACTAAATGGTTATAAAAAGTTTGGGCTCTAGATATGATTGGTTGGTCTATTCCACATAGTGCTGCACAACTAAATCATTGTTAGTCCAACCGTATTCATAGGAAAGTTTTACGTACTTAATTCCAAAACTTGAGATTGCTTCCCCCGGCTGTAGTTTGTACAAGTATGTAATTGTATTTGTACCATCTTCTGGAGTGCTTTCATCTAGCAACACTTGCATATTATAGAGGTTCACTCTGGACGTGTCGATGATGCCATTCTTGAGCAGTTCTTAAAAACAATTAGAACAATTGATATAAACTGAAAATCAAATTTTGTACCATGAAAATGAGTTGATGCCAGCACTTTTGGGCAGTTGTTGTCTAGCATCTGAAAGTAGTTTATCATTGCACCGAACAGGGATGCGCCATCTAGCGATGTCAGTAGCATGCACTGTTTGTATTTTAATACATCTCTTACTTACCCGCAACATCGGTCCCCTTGCCAAACTCATCTACCAATATTAAGCTAGACGGAGTCATCAGTCTAAATATAGATGACATCTGCTCTAAATCAATGACAAATGAGCTTTTTGTCTGCAGGTAAGTTAGTATAACATTTCAAATTTTTCAAAGCCTCATACTCTTGAAACTGATTCTCTGTTTGACAAACGAGCCAAAATGCGATCTGTAATGCCAACTTTTGCACTCCGGGCTGGCACAAAACTGCCAATGTGAGCCATGTAAACAATAAGTGCTGTTTGTGCAAGATAAACAGTTTTTCCAGAATAGTTGGCGCCGGTTAGTAGGGTTATTGAACTTTGGTTATCTTGAAAATTGGTATCATTTGCGATGAAAGTGTCAACCACCTGCTCGTATATTGGATGGAGACCCTCTACAATTTCCAGAGACTTTTCTGTTGTCATATCTGGCCTTACATAGTCTCTCATTTTTGCGACTTCGGCAAACGCTAAATGGCAATCAATTTGAGCACAAAAGTGTGAGGCAGCCAATAACTTGGAAGAAGTCTTGAGAATCTCCTCTTGAAGACTCTGCACAATCTCAATTTCGTGATCACAGATCACACCGTAGATATCGCCAAACTGATTGTCCATTTCTCTCATTTCTTCGCTCTTAAAGTAGATATGGGAATCAGTAGAAAAAATTATTTCCCATTCACCACGCTCAATCATAGGTGTTGATTTTTCTTGATGCGCACGCTCGAAAACAATAAGATAACCAAGTTGTGGAAAGTACATGACATTGATGGGATGTGAGACTTGAGGCAAAGCTTTTGAAATTCTAGCTGCGACATCGGAAAGGATATCTTCAATTTGCTCATAGGAATCCTTTAGTTTATCCAACTCAATGTCAACGTTTCTGCGAACAACAATCCTGTCGCTTAACTTTGATTGATCAAAGTCAATTATGTTGTCAATGTTTTGAATATTGATATCAATTTCACTTTCAGTAAACACTTGCTGAACACTTTCATTTAACAAAACCGGCCTGCTTCTAAAAACTTCTTGAAAAATTTCTTGAATAAGTTTAAATGAATTGAAAAACGTCAACAAAGCACACCAGTCTTCAATCTTTGCCCGGCCAACTCTTATATCTCCCAGCACTCTTGGAATATTTTTGATACTTCGCAAAAGTTTGCGTAAACTTTTCATAATGTCGACAGATGCTGGTTCAACAAAGACTGAAATAAGTTCATGCCTTGCTCGTATAACTTCAACATTTGTGGACGGTTGTTTAAACCACATTTTCATCAGTTCTTGACCCATGGGAGAACAAGTTTGGTTCAAGATATCTACAAAAATCCATTAGTATTTGTTTGGTGTAGTACCAAGTTTATACATACCAAATAGGCACATTGTTTTGATTTGTTGATTCTTTTTGGAAGAGTGGAAATTAGGATGTGTGGAGTTATCGAGAATTTTGAGTGCATGCATGCAGTCTTCATTAATTATCATCGTGTCATTGCTGTTACAATAAGTTAGATACCAATAAAAATTGCAAAAGCTTGAAGTACTTACAATGAGCCAACATCAAATGTTGAGATGTACTGGTCGAAATTGTAACCCGTTTCAGATTCTGACAACGATATGAGAGCACCGATGCACTCAGTCTGGGAGAGGTTAGGCTACTAAATTATTAACAAACTTTTTTGACTTACGCCAATATCATTTCCGTTTTCAAAGAGCGATCCAAAATATGGATTCAGATCAATCTCAGAAAACGCATTGTTTTGCCTGAGATTCATTCTGGACATTGCAATCCTTTGCTCATATGTTGGGTAAAAAACGTTAGGATTTGTTTTGAGGATTGACTCAATTTTGGAGACGGCCTTAAACTTTGAAAAGTACTGAGAGGGCTTTAGAAGTACTTCATAGCCAGTAGCGTCGTCTTGATCCCGAATTATTTTCTCCATGTTAAGTGGAAAGTTTGTTGATATTACAACGGTCTTGGGATTGATTTGAGATATCACTGTAAAACGGATATTAGCATCGCCCAAAAAGTGCAGATCAAAACTACTCACAATTTTTAAAAATATCTTTGAACTCTGAACTTTGGTCGTATGCTCTGAGAGTGATGTCATAGTAATAAGTCAGTTTTCGGAGATCTTGGTCGATTGTGCTCCAACCAAGTTTGTGATCTTTGAAGTGGATTGCCAGAATAGATGTTCGACGTATTGTCTCTTGAAATGTCGAGATTTCTGTAGGGCTATTTGGTTGGTATTCTTTTGTTGTCTGAAGGTTAACTTCAGCCTCACGCTGAACTATCAAAGACATTGAAATCACACTAGAGTACTACGAGCTTTAGAGAAAATAGTTATACCTAAATGAAAGCAAGATAATTAATAATATGAATACGAGGAACAAAAAATTGGAGGGGGGGAAAAAAGAAAAAGAAAAAGGGAAGTAATGGATTTCAACATGAATGTTGATGTTTTTGTTCATCACACCTGCAATGTGGTAAAAGTATAAACGGAATTTTCGTGCTTCTCAAGCAGATGTTGAGCATTTGCTCTTGACAAGTCTTTCGTTAGTTATCACAACGCCCTTGAAACGGTAGAGGTGACCAATATTTTGCTTATATATTTAAATGAATGCTCTTAAATCTTCAATTCAATTTTTTTTTCTCTTTTTTTCCTTCTTTTTCTTTAAGCATCTTGAAGCCCCATATCTCTTGAATAGTATACTGTTTTTTTTCAACCTACATCTTTTTGTTTGAATAGATTTTGAAAAGCCCAGTACTACGACTTTTGATTGACAATGACCAACAACTTGAGCCAGTGGCAGACTCGCTCTTATTCTTCTAATGAACTTGCAAGCAATTACGACGAGCATGCCAAAGGAGATTATTACTCTGAATCTCACTCTTTTGAAAGTTCTCCTGATGCTACCATTGTGTCATCTTATAGAACCGAAGGTAACAGTTACAAGACTGAGGAAGACACAATTCTTTTTGAGAAAGGGATCCAAAATTGTCTTTTAAGTTCTACCCCGTTCACAAATTCCGCATTAAAAAAAGTAGAGACTGCAGATACTATGAGCATGGTAACTGAGAAGCTGTCAAAACGTGAGTTTTTCTGCCAATTATTTCAAACATTCATTAAGTGGTTTTTTTTTAGTAAATATTGAAGAAAAGAAATTCACTGATAGCGAGATGGAAAAACTAGCTAGTTTTTTGAAGAAGGCCAAAGAAAGGTCAATACGAGTATCTCTTCCCTCTTCTGTGTCAATAAAGAAATCAGACCCAGTTAATGAAAACCCATCAAATTTTGGTATTGATCTTAAGCTTGTGAACAAGCCTGTCTTAACAGCCTATCATAATCTCAATTCCGTGAATAATGCAAACAGGTCTGTCTCTCACGGTTCAACTGTCAGTCTATCTGTTCCCTTGCTGGTGTCTACGGAGATATCTCGAATTATTTACCTTTCTAATATCAAAAAGCTAATCAATGCACGAGTGATCACAAATATTTGCGGAGTAATCATTTTACAGAATTTTTGATTCAAGAACTTGAACTAACAATACAACTAGTCTTTTGGAGATATTCTGTACGCGCTAACAGAAACGATTAGAATCCATGGTACCGCTATCTATGCATTTTATGACTTGCGATCTGCAGAGAAGGCTGTTGAAACAATCAACACTGGCAAGTATGAACAAATTAAAGCTAGGTTCATAACCTTGGCCGAAGCGGAATATGTAAGTACTCAATTATTGATTATTTCAAGTGTTTTAACAATGTGCGTTTTTTTCTTTTGTTTTGTTTTAGTTAAGGAACACTACACAAGGGAATCCTGTTTCGATGGTTACCAAGTCTAAGGTTATCATTACTTCGCCATCTCACGATACTCTTCCATCTCGCGAGAAAGTGTTTGAACTTGCTAAGTCTTTTGGAGACGTTCAGTCTTTGAAAGATATGGACGCTGGTAAAAGCTCATACTATGCATTTGACGGGTATATTTGTGAGTATTATGACATAAGAGCAGCACCACAGGCGGTAACAGGCTTAAATGGTATCAATTTTGGAGTAAGTAAATTTTCTGATAAAACAGTATATGGCTACTAACAATTTAGAAATTTTCCACTATGGCTTCTCTCTACATTAACTCTGAATTCAATAATTTTAATGAGGCTCCGCAAATTGATTCAATCTGGTCAAGCAGTATTCCACGCCGATCAGTTTCTTTGAACTTGCCAACAGCTAGAACCCAAATTTCTCTAACTGAAGCACCCTATCATGTCTCTAAAGTATTGCCTTCTCAAGCTCGTTACAAAAGATTTGAGTCTAGGGCGTTACAAAAAATTGGAGAAGACAGCATGGGATTTCGGCCATCACTTCTCAACTTTGGCCTCAGTGTGGAAGAGAATTTGAGAAACGGCAGTCTTGACCTCAGCTCCAATGACATTAAGTGGAGCAATGCAAAGAGCAACATTGTTACTAGAGCCGACCTTCCCAAAAACAATGTGGTAGATCTCAACCGAATCGCTTTAGGTCTCGATACTAGAACAACTTTAATGCTCCGCAACATTCCCAACAAAGTCGACCAGCAAATGTTGAAAGACTACATTGATGTAACAAACATAAACACCTACGACTTTCTCTGTATGTCAAATGGCGAGCAGGTGGTAAGAGATGACTAACTTAGCTGGACAGATTTAAGAATTGATTTTATCAATAAGTGCAAGTGAGTACTGACGTGTTTATGCTAAACGAGTTAATTCCGCTAATGGAAGACAGTGTTGGGTACGCATTTATTTCGTTTACAGCTCCGGAACATATCATTACATTTGCAAAGTACCGGTTTGGAACAAAGTGGTAGGTAATCTAAAACTATGTTTTGTGTGTCAATCTAACTGGTTATAGGAATCGATTTAACTCGGAGAAGATTTGTGACATATCTTATGCCAACATATAAGTATCTGAAGTTGTAAATTCTGGTGCTTGGCTAACATTTGTTTACTCAGGGAAAAGAGCGTTTAATCGAAAAGTTTCGAAATTCAAGCGTCATGGATCAACGTGAGTGTGGTCACAGTAAAGGTTTGATGATGTGAAACTAACGATGTAGACCCTGATTATCGCCCTTTACTTTTCCACTCGGAAGGCGATTACCTTGGAAAGCAGCAGAAGTTTCCCGCGCCTAATAATATGAACCGTAAGATGCGGTCGGTTGCAAACATACAGCGGGTTGGGCTGTTTAATCCTGGGAATAAGGGCGGTGGCCCGTCCGCACGCACGATTCTCTAGAGAGAAGTGACTTGGCCAGAGCTTTTTTTTTTAATTATTTATTATTCTTGCTGGAGGCGAAAAGGGTTGTTTTTTTTTGAGAATGAAATTATATATTAGTTATGAGAAGAATATAATTATAATCAAAAGAATAAAATTGGAATTTAATATGGAATGATTCTATGTACATATGTTTGTGAAGTTAGTCAGAGTCAGAACCCGGATCCTCCATGTTCATCATACTTTGCCACTGTTTAGCAAGTTTGGCAATTCCTTCACCAGTGAGACTGGCATCGACAATATCCTTGGGAACATAATTTTCAGAGTGAACAGTAGCGCCAAAAGTGCGGGAAGCGTTTTCCCGTTCCTGGAGGCGAATATCGTATTCAAACTCGGGGTCGACAGGATCAATTGCAAGAAGCTCTTCCCAGGAGAAAAGAAGCGAGTCAGTGCGCGGCGCAAACGGGTTAATGTCAACAAGCCACACGCGGTCGTGAGGCGCGGGCACATAAACGTCAAAGACAAAATCAGGATCAGGGAATGTTTTTTGCAGGTTTTCTTCAAAAAATTGTTCAATTTCGCCGGCAAGCCGGTCTTGAAGAGGGAAAAGAAAGTCGTAATGGTTCATGTCACGCTGCGTGATACCAATGAGGGCGCGGTTACGAACAAAACAACGAAACTCAAGGGCAGGGTTGACGGCAACCCATTGCCGCAGCACAAGTTCAAAGTCTTGTGGCGACGCTACAAAATCGGTGTCGTCAGAATTCAGGGCCGCAGTAGTATCCTCGTCAAGGGCCATGGGATCGTAGTCAACGCAGTCAGTGTACGACTCGGTGAGATCGTGCACAATGTAGGAAGAGGCCTTGAGCAGCATGTAGATCTCGTAAGCGTCGTGGCACTTGAGAGTATTGGTGGTGCTGATCCAAACGGCATCCTTGGGCGCTGACCAGTTAAGCTTGGGCATGACGGCACCATTCAGTTCATCCTTGATGATACGGTTGATCTCTTCGTGGAGAGTCTTAAAAGGTTTGGTGAAATCAATCTCATCATCATCGTCGTCGCTGGATTCTCCGTTGTCAGTTGCGTTTGTACTCGAGTCGTCCATAACCTCATCCACATCATATTTCAAGTTGAACGCCGACTTGGGCAAGCTAATGCCGTCGGCCAAAAGGTAGTCGACAAACTCTGCGGGTAGCGGCCCCAGCACGCGCGATTTCGGGTAGAGCTTGGAGTACTGCTTCTGCCACGCTGAGAACTGGCAGTTGTCAACGTGAGCTTTTGTCAAGGGGGGGAATTGGGCTGCAGTAGTTGACATTTTTGGTGTGACTTATTCTGCGATTAAGAAAAAGAGAATGAAAGAAAAAGACTTCTTTAATGTTGTTAAAGACGATGGTTGGTTTTTAGTAAATAGATATTTGAAATCAGAAACTTTTCCAAATCAGCCTTGTGTAATATCGAAGAAAAATCAAGTTGGGAGGTTTTTTTTTTCCTTCACGATCATTGACACTACTATGGAATCTAATTGGAACGTGTATATAGATGATATATACACCTAGATGGATTACATACACATGTTAACGTTATTAACTAAGTCTTTGTATTCAGGTGTAATGTCACATGTCTGATAATTTTGGCAATTTTCATATGCAAAAAAACAAACAAACTTGCAGTTTCTCTAGCTGCCCATTTTTGCCGACCTGCCCTTTTGACAGTAACCGAGCATTTAGCCCTTTTTTATGCTAACAAAAATGGATGCTTAATAACTCCAGATGATCAAATTTTCATTTATTTTAAATTTTCTTTTTTATTATTAAAAGTCCTGACATCACTGGCAAGCAAGGCTGGTGGGGAGAAGGGGAGGGACCCCCCATCTTAAACACAAAAAAAATGTATTTCTCACGTGACAAGTTACCAAGAAGAATGGCAAGCAGGTTTTGTCAAATCTGTTGGAAAAAAAAAAAAAAACATCAATTGTTTATGTAAGAATAATAAATATCCAATGTGGTTAAAAAACAAAACATCAACTTCAACATGTATATATAGTAGACATTGATATAATTACCTGATATTATTATATCTATTTTCAAGGTATTTCTAAGTGTTTGGGTTCTTTATTGTCTCCTTTTCACCTAACTCTAGTCTGTTCTTTTTTTTTTTTTTCACACTCTCTTTCTCTTACACCTTTCTTTTAAACACAGTTGGTGATCTCATTGCTCTTTACTTTATTTCATTATCTTTGTTATCTCGAGTATACCGACATTGTCAACAATCCGCAATGGATCTGGCGTTTCTATAGCATCAACTTCCCATACTCTCATTCCCTCTCTACTGACTAGATTCACACACATATCAATTGTAATGAGCATATCTTCCTCAGAACCGATGGGTATAACCACTCTACCGACAACTGCATCTACTGTCGTTAATGGCATAGCGCAGCCTGACGACAACAACGCCACGGAGCAGGAGCAGTATGAGCATATCTTTGATAATCTCATTGAGAAACTAATTACCCCCACAAACCCCGACCTAGACAAAAACAACTCATTTCCCACTGAAAGCAGCGATCCGCCGCTGTCGCTCTCGCTTCTTGCATGGCACCTGCGCCGGATTGCGCGGAAGGCCAAGCTGCTGGCCCAGGTGCAGATCGTGGTCTATCACTTTCTCTCATGGCACCAGCCAGCGCTAACTGTGTCAGGGCTGGCGCTCTGGTTCTACGTGTGCATGTATCCCATGCTTATTTTCAACATCCCGATTATTGTGGTGCTTTTTGGCGTGCTCATTCCCGGCTACGACCGGCGGCACCCGAATGCAGCGATTCCCCGCGAATTGCGGCAAGAGCGGCAGCGTGGCAGCAACAGAGCCGCCTTGCACCGGCCTGGCGACGATGGTGACAGCAGCGACGAGGACTTGGTAGGGTACGGCAGCAGCGCCACGGGGTTTGGCGGGAACCAGTCTCTCGCGGTGCTAATGGAGCGCCTGCGTGACCTGCAAAACTCAGTCGCCGCTGTCAATGCCACGCTTGACTCGCTACAAGATGACGTGCTGCAAAATCCGCGGTTTTCCTTTCAGCGCGGCTACGAGCTAGAATCTACCGGCTTATACTTTCTTTTCATGAACATTGCCGTGGGGCTCAACCTTGTGCTCTGGGCCCTTAATATTCCCTTTAACTTTATTGTGCTGGCGCTGGGGTGGAGTGTGGTGGGATTCTACCACCCAGCCGTCCAGGCCTACCTCTTAGCTAAGTCGCGCGCGCCAAGGCCGAGCTCTACAACGGGAAGCGAAGTGAGCCGCGCCGAGTTTCGCGATGGCGGTAGCAGCAGCCCGTCATTGCTTGTTAAGATCAAACGGCGGCTTGAGCGACAATTTTATCAATTCATCACTACGGATTTGTCAACGGCACACGAGGCGCCAGATCAGCACTGTGTAGAGATCTTTGAGTTACAGCGGCAGGGCCTTACGCCGCGGCAGTGGACCCCCTGGGTCTACACTACGGGCCTCTACGACCTCTCCTGCCTACTGCGGCGGGCGGGGGCGCGGCCGCCGGGCACGCGGTTCCTTGCCGACGTGCAGCCGCCGCGAACCAGCCCTGGCGGCGGCGGTGATGGATGGTTTTTTGATGAGGAACACGCCTGGCAGCTAGACTCGGCGCCAAAGCAATGGGTAGTACAAAAGGGCCTAAGGCGCCATGTTGACATGGATGTGGACGACGCTGGCTGGGTCTACGACTACGATGCTGCGACTCACGAGCGCGGCGAGTGGCGGCGCCGCCGGTGGACTCGGCCTGTCTTTCGCTATGCTGTTAATTGATCTCATCTTGCTGGTTGGTACTGGATTATTCTCATATATTGCATTTGCCTTTTCTTTTTTTTTTTACGAGCTTGTTAATAATGATAAACAACTAAGGTTTATGTGGTTTTTAATACTTTGTAAAAAAAAAAAAAAAAACATTATTAAAAAAAAAAAGACGAGAGAAAAAATTTTTAAAAGACGTATATAATACATAAAAAACAAACAAACAAAAAAAAGTGACAATGTGCCAATGGCTTATATATCAGTAGTTGATGCAGGGTAAAATTCTATTTGGTATGAAGTTGAAGGCACGAAAAGAAGAAGAAAGGAAAGAAAAGAAGGAAGGGGGGGGGGGGG